>VXAL01013830.1:0-16047 GCA_013399475.1 Chauna torquata
TGTCCAGCTTGCCTAAATAACCTGTAGTTATTTATATTGTAGGGCTCTGTAGTTCATGGGGACTACAAAGCAAAGCAGCAAAGAAGGCATTTAGTAATTCTGCCTTCTCTGTATCATTTGTCACCAAGGCACCCAACCCATTTAGCAGTGCACCCACATTTTCCCTGGTCTTCCTTTTGCTGCTGATGTATTTGAAGAAGCACTTATTGTTGTCCCTGACATCTCTTGCTAAATTTAATTCCAGCCAGGCCTTGGCCTTCCTCATTGCATCCCTGCATTCTCTGACAATGTTCCTGTATTCCTGCCAAGTGGTCTGTCCCTTCTTCCCGTCTTCATACCTAGTTACCCCTCCCTCTTGGAATGCAAAGAAGAAAATTCAATCAGCTTTTCAGAGATGCCTCATCAAAAAGGGAAAAATTGCCATATACAGGAGCTACTGTTGCTATTTCCCATATTAAGGAACCACATTTTAAAAAAAAATAAGAATTTCTAAAGTTGTGAGTGAAAGACCTTAAAAGTCAGAGAGTTAGAAAACCTTTGTCGAACATTCAGCCATCTCCCCTTCCCTTGCAATTCACATTCTACTTTAATGTTTGACATATTCCTATTTACAAATAATTCTTTATCATACACTTTTCAAGAAAAGCTTATTTTGATAAATAGACAGATAGGTGACAGACAGATGGACACATGCAATAAACAACAAAATTTAGATCTTCTTCTAGTAGGACATGTTGCTTATTCAAAACAAAGAACAACACTGCTGGGTTGCTGTCTGTGACTGGCTTGGTCTGTTCATGCTTCAGGCTAGGTTTTATGTTAAGGTAAATCCTGACCATTAGAAATCTTTTCTTTAAAGCATGCAGGCTTGGTGACACCCCTAGTAACATCTAAAAAGCTGGAGGGGGCAAGGGTAGCACTACCCAACTTTGGCTCTAGGACATCTCGCAAATGTAGCCTTGTCTCAATATTAGACCTATAAAAGGCTTTTTAGTTAATTAAGTAATTACTCACTACAACTTCCTGAGGAGGGGAAATGGAGAAGGAAGTGCTGATCTCTTTGCTCTGGTAACCAATGATAGGATATGAGGGAGTGGTGCAAAGCTGTGCCAGTGGAGGTTCAGACTAAATATTATTAAAAAATGTCTTTACTGTGAGCAGTGGTCAAACACTGGAACAGGCTTCCTAGAGAGGTGGTTGATGCCCCATGCCTGTCAATGTTCAAGAGGCATTTGGATAATGACCTCATTAGTATGCTTTAACTTTTGGTTAGCCTTGAAGTGGTCAGGGAGTTGGACTAGATGGTCTTTGTAGGTCCCTTCCAACTATTCTATTCTATTCTATTCTATTCTATTCTATTCTATTCTATTCTATTCTATTCTATTCTATTCTATCCTATCCTAAAGTATTTAAACTTAACATGGAAGCTTTAAAGTGGAAGTTGAGAACTGGTGAGTGCTGGCATCAGTTGCACAAAGTGTTTTCTCAGAGAAAACATCTTCCCACACAAAAGACTCATAATAAAGGCAATGGCTGATTAAGGCAATAAAAAGTTTACAGATATAACAGAAGAAAATAATTACACATGGCATTGTTATATACTTAATAAAAGAATTAATGATAGCTTGGGATGTTTTTGTTACTGATTCTGTGATTTCTGCTGTAGCAATAATATATTTTGTCATAGAACTGTTGAACTAACTTCACATCAGCACTAATGAAACTGATCAATCCTTCTGTTGACAATATCTAATTGTATATAACTATAACTAACCTTGCAACAAGGCTCTTTAGAGAGAAATATGTGCAGGTCAGGTACAGTTTTCAGCTCCAAATTCTGAGCGTGCTTGGTAGCAATACTCAGTATTGCAGTCATTTGGGTTCCACATTGAATAGTGATCCCTGGATTGAGCAAGTTGAATCAGAAGTGCTTGTTAGCCTGAGTGGAGAAGCCAACTTTGATAGCAGCCATCATTCCCGGGGAAAAAAAAAAAAAAAGTGTCGCAAATATGTCAGGATGTGGTTCTCACAGGTGTATTTGCACAGGAGACAGGAGCTGTGTGTAATTTTTCATTCCCTACCTCTCCACGATATTCCTCTTTGAAGAACTTACTGCTGTTTTTACTGGGGGTTTTAACAAGGTGCTGTTAATAGTAAAGCAGCTCCTGTGGCTTTGCATCTTTTGTGGGAAACCACAATGGCATAGCCAGGATGCTCATTGTGGTAATGACATAGCTATGGCCAGAAATCCCTTGCAATCCATAACCTCCACTTTTTGGCTTTCAACACTGACATCAGCTGTTGGTTAGAGCAATCTGGCTTACCCTGCGCCTGTTCACCTGTTTTTACAAGGATGGTTTAGAAAATAGCTCAGCTCCCATAAGCATTTGAATGGAAACGTATGCATTAGGTTTATGTGGTAAGGGTTTGTTAGCAGGGGGGCCACAGGGGTGGCTTATGTGAGAAGATTCCAGAAGCTGCCCCATGTTAGATAAGAGACAGGTCCAGATGGCTCCAAAAGGGAGCTGGCCGCTGGCCACTGGCCAAAGCCCATGAGCCAATGAGTGATGCCGGTTGCACCTCTGTGAGAGCATATTTAAGAAAGGCAAAAAAATGCTGTGCAACCACAGCTGGGAGAGACAGGAGTGAGGAACAGCCCTGCAGACACCAAGGTCAGTGAAGAAGGAGGGCAGGAGGTGCTCCAGGCGCCAGAGGAGAAGTTCCCCTGCAGCCTGTGGTGAGGCCCATGGTGGAGCAGGCTGTCCCCCTGCAGCCCATGGTGTACCACGGTGGAGTAGATTTCCACGCTGCAGCCCATGGAGGAGCCCACAGTAGAGTAGGTGGATGTGTCCTGAAGGAGGCTGCAGCCCATGGAGAGCCCCCGCAGGAGCAGGTTCCGGGCTGGAGCTGCAGCCCATGGAGAGGAGCCCACGCAGGAGCAGGTGATCCGGTGGGATCATGCCACCCATGGGGGACCCATGCTGGAGCAGTTTGCTCCTGAAGGATGGACCCCGTGGTACGGACCCATATTGGAGCAGCTCTTGAAGAGCTGCAGCCTGTGGGAAGCCCACGCAGGACCCGTTCGGGAAGGACGGCATCCCATGGGAGGGACCCCAAGTTGGAGCAGGGGAAGAGAGTGACCATGAAGGAGCGGCAGAGACGAAGCAATATGAACTGACCGCAGCCCCCATTCCCCGTTCCCCTGCGCCGCTCAGGGGGAGGAGGTAGAAGAGGGTGGATGGAGGAAGGTGCTTTTAGTTTGCTTTTAGTTTCTCACTGCTCTAGTCCGCTAGTGATAGTAATAAATTATATTAACCTCCCTATGTTGAGTCTGTTTTGCCTGTGACAGTAACTGGTGAGCAACCTTCCTGTCCTTATCTCAACCCTTGAGCCCTTTTCCATCATATCTTCTCCCCCTCTTCGAGGAGGGGGATTGAGAGAGTGGTTGTGGTGGAGTTCAACTGCCCTATCTATGCCCTGTTGTCTGCTTAGGACAGACCCCTTTACAAAAGCACTATGGAAGGATATGAAGGAAGCTGCTTATAGCACAAAAGGATAAGGAATGCAGTAGTCCTACAATAGCAATGCAATCATAATGACTCCATCCTGGCATACCTGTTCTTTAGCTATTTACAGAGAACTGACATATAAAAAGAAGACTGCAATAATTTCCTTTTTGCTGAAGAGGTGTAAGCCACAATCCCCTTGTCTGTGGAGTGAGAAACCTTCCAGCGCCATGACATTCAGGCTTGTGAGAAGTGCACTGCAAGCCCTGCTGAGGGGAGGGATAAAACAGTGCTGTACAAAGTAAATGTCACTTGGGGGCCATGAAAGATCCATGGAGAAATGAAAAGGAAGAGAGGGAAGAAAATGCAGCCATACCATTGAGTTTTCAGTATGGAAACCACAAGTTGGATCTCACTGGGAGGAACTGAATACTGGAGAGAGGGCATGGACGGGGAATTCATATGGCAATCCAGTCTGACCATTTGGAGTAGATACACCCGGGCAGTAAAAATGGCGTGGAATAAAATAGAAAGCAGAAATCCTTTTCATAAAGGAGGTTTGCAGCCCTGCCCCTCTTCCCCTTCCTGGTGTTTGCAGTGGGTAAGTGCATATTAAGTGACAGTGGAGCATCTCAGTCCAATTTTAAATGAATGCTGTAAAGTGGGCTTTTGACGACTTATTAAAAATTTAAGTATAATTCCAAACCCTCGGGTTACTTGATTTTATAGTTAACATTTCTCTGCATGAATAGCAATACACGATGTCTGTCAACAAGCCAGCCACAATAGCCCTAGGCTGATTTTCCAAAAATAAAATAGCAGTCTATATCTGTCAGGACTGTGCCGGTGCCATGTTGTACACGGGTACTTCTTTAACTTCACAGTTCACACAGCTGAAACATGTCTAAGAGTTGGCTGAAGTGGTCTTACAATCTGAAAGAAACTCTGTTCTCTTCCCCAGTGTGGCATAAGCAGAGCAGCTACTGGTAATGGGCTTTCAAAGCACAGGTTATGTCAGAAGAGCACTGAGTAGTCACAATTTACCAAGGTTAAACAGGTAGATTAAAAAAAAAAAAANTATGGTTGTTTTTTTTTTTTTTTTTGACAAAAGCAATATAAAGGAAATAATGAGCTTCAAGAGATCACTGACCTTGATTGTAATGCAGACCTAAAGTTGACTGAGTTCATGAATGAGTTGGTATTTGATAGCTGGCACAAATACAGCCCCTTTGGGTTTTGTTTTCTCCATTTATAAAAGAGGTAATAATGTGCATCCCACATATGTGGTTTGGTATGCAACTGCAGTTCTGCATGTGCGAGCACCTATACAAAATCTGTGTAAAGTGCAAATATGTTTACTGAAAATTAAGGAGGTTAGTTAGTTAGTTTTGTTTCGATATAGACTAGAATCAAGTGCACTGAAATATTTTAGCAAAAAAAGACATACCACTGTGGAGAATCTAACAGATCAGGAGGCTAACAAGGCTACTGCATGCAAGCCCCTAAATTGACTGACTTGCAATGACAATTTGTACCTTCTCCTTCCAAAAATGATGGCTTAAACAAAGGGATAGGGAGTCAAGCTCTCTTTGGAGACAGTAGTTTTTACAAAGCAGGATAACATTATCAGGTAGGATTGGCAGTTGGAGCAAGACTTCAGATGCAGATAAATATGGGATTAGCATGGGAACCAGGTGGCAAAGTTCTTGACTGTTCTGCAGTACTGTCATGTGCACTGCTTTCCTCAGTAATAAACGAGAAGTGACCATGAGAAGTGTTTGCAAAATGAGCTTTCCTAACACCAACATTTACTCCATATAACTTTGCTGTTTGGGTAAGCTTTTATTTTCTGCCCACTCCCACAAAAAAAGTTAAATCTTGCCCAACTCATACATATGTGTGTGCAGTATTTGAGTAGTTATTAATGTGCTTATCTCTCTGTATGTTTCAACACACACACATATTTGTGCATATCTATATATATGCACATGACTACCAATTCTAGTAAGACTGAGAGTTGGACTGAGGGATCTTCTTCGAAAAAAAGAAAGAGCAGAACTAAGTAGCACTTACTTCACAAGTGTTCCCTGTTTTGTCAATTTGGAGGTCTATATTCAGTCCTAATCAGTCATATAGTATATCTACAATACTTGTGAGTATTTCAAGAACATCACAGGAAGCATTTAATTTATAGTTTCTTTTTTCTTCTTGCAAAATTAATGAATTGTGACAAATTTACAGAGCTATTGTATGCCAAATATGGGAAATGATATTGAATAGTCCCATTTCACTGCAAAACTGATTGTTTAATACGCTGATTTTCCATACAGAATGGAGATCCATAAGGATGCCACTATCTGCATTTCAGTTAAGGGAACGCACGAAAAACCAAATGATGGGGCCATGGAATGCAGTCACTTTTTAGAGATGGTGAAGTGACAATTCAATTTGTCATTGCATTGAATGCAGCTGACCACAAAGGAAAAGGGATCCTCTGTAGTCACATTCTGAAATGAATCCTCTCACTGTTCCACACTGTTAATAAGATTTATACATTCTGCAAAAAGCAGGGCAATCATATCATATGATCTCATGCATAAACTGATTGAATTTAATGCAATACAAGTTACAATTTTGCCTACGTTTGTGATAATAATATTCTGTTCTGGAACTTCATTTCTTTGATAGGACTAATTTTTTTTTTTCAATTTCAACTCTGAACTCATTCATAGACAGTCTGTATTTACCAATTTTTGTGCCACTGCTACCTGTCTTTGCTCAGCTTTCATTTTGCTAGTCCAAAACATCCAAGAGGGTTAAGCTTTCTACCAATTGTTACCACTCTGTCAGCTCTTTTCTGCATCTCTTTTATTTCAGTACATCTTTCCTTATCATAGAGAATCAAAATTGTACACTGTCTCATGTGGAATCTTCTCATATTGTCTAGAAGAGCATTAACAGTACTCTGGGAAATACGGTTGAATAGCATTTGCTTTTCTAAAGAAAAGTGGCTTTTGGTCTTAACAGACCCTTACATTATTGATCCTAAGCTGCTGGGCCTTTGTTGCTTCTCCTTTAAGTCAGGTGAAGGTAAGCAAGACTATATGAATTATAGATATTAATTAATAACATATACATAATATATAACAATGATATAGCAATATAGATTACTATAATTGCAAATAGATTTATTAGATGAAAAACAGGTACAAAACGATCTACAAGGTAGGACAGAAGCAGAAAAATTAATAAATGAAAGTGAGCAAGAAATGTTACTTACATTTGTTAGAGAAGTGCTGAGTATTGTTAGGGGAATACTTACTGCTACATCAAGTAGAAATTATATATGTCATTGCCCAGTTTATGAGTATAATTATCATATCTATTGTGTCCATTATCTGTCTTACACTCCATCAGAAGGGGTGTTTTTAACTTCAGTCCCATCTTCTGTAGGTTTTATTTGCTTTACTAAAGAGGATTGTATTGTTTCTCAATGATGCATGTTGGAGGCACTTTGCAAAAAGCTTCAAAAGGTATTGAAGATATGGGAGCACAGGAAAATAATTTGGCTACATGAAATGGACAGAAAATAGTTTTTCCTCCGTTTCCTTCTCCCTTGCTACTGAATTAAGCAATAGAGTTTGTCTTTATGTCATTGGCTCCACTGTGGAAAAGTCATGATTCTTTCATACACTTAAGTCAGTTTAAGCACAAGAATAGTAACCTGTACTGAGCAAAATTAATTCTCACTCCTACCTTGTGCCCTGCTCTTGAAAGTATGTGCTGAGAAGCAAGGGATAAGTGCGATATGGAAATGGAATGGAAGAAATACATTAATGGATACAGTACTTCACTGTTTTTACCCCTCTTTGCCCCATTCTTCACTAATACGTATAACACAAGAATATAGGACTAGGAGGGACCTCCTGGTCACAAAGTCGAATGTCAAACTATCTCAGTATCCCTGTAAAATGTCTTTCATCAGCAGCTCACAAACAGCTTCTTCAGACAGAAGTCCCATTTTAAATATGCTTTGTAGTATCACACCATCACTGATACGAAAATGCCATGTAACTACAGTACAATAATAACATGAAGGTGCCAAGATATTTTTTTTATTTCTAGTATAAAGTACTCGTTCTCTGCAGATTGACTAACTGCACTTGCTTCATTCCCAGTAAAAATTTCCCTAGAGACACTAGATTTCAAGAGAATATTTTATACAGGATTTTATACAAGGAGCTATCTATAGAACAGGACTATATTTGTGCAGTTTAAAATACATTTGTTTCTTCTCTTCAATAAGATCCTGTCATTTGGCTTAAGTTACTTCATTTTAAATAAAATCTTTCTACCTCAGTAATGCAGGCTTTTGCTCTTTTATAGCAATGCTATATAACTCATACCTTCTATCAAATCTTTCAAGGCATAGTACATAATAGCAATATTAAAACTGTACTGAAGGATTTGATTTTTCTTTTCTTTTTTTTTTTCTGTTCATAGACATTGCTGTGGAGTACATCACCAGACTACTTGATCAAGATGGAACAGATGTTCAAGAATGGTACAAAGAGAGAAATCTTGTTTATAAGTGAATGTCTTTAATAATTGCTCATTGGGAGGGTGACTTAGAAGGCACTGTGGCTAATGTGAGAACCACTGTATGCATCTAGCCAAAGAAATTCACAGGGTCACATCTTTTGTAATGTGTACCTTTTCATGTGTGTACAAAAGCTCAAGTCTGTGCTGTTTCCAAAGCCCTCAGATTGGAATTGGAAAGTTCCTGGGCTATATTCAGAGGTATGCAACACATTCTCCATGGCCTTGAACTACAAGAAAATCTGACACTGTGCTGCAAGGCTGTCAGGCACTTGCTGGTGACAGCTCATATAATGAGATAAAAATGGAGAAGTGGATATGATACCAACGCTTTTCTCAGCCAAATAAGGAAAGAAAAAAGAGAAACAATGGTGGCTGTAAAGCAAACCTTAGTGGAATCATATCAGGAATTTACCTTGGGACTGTACCGAACTCCCAAGATGACTGGTCATAGTTCGGAGCATAGACAGGAGAGTCTGGTAGAGAAAACAGAGAGAAAAGCCAAGGATGTGGAAAAGGAAAAGGAGAAAGACAGAAACCCTTACCATACTCAGACTGAAAACTCCTCTGGTATTTCATCTGCACACTTCCCCACCCCCTTTAAGCTCGTAATTACTCAGAATGACATGGAAACCTCTAAAACCACTGCATTGATTATATCTGATTCCAGATGTCAACAGGAACTCTGACAATGTATTGTGATATTGTTTCCAGGGAGAAAGTACCCTGAAATTCAGTCATATATCTTGCTCTTTAGCAGGCAGGCATGCTTTATCTGTGTTCTGGTACATCTTTCACTTTGAAGTATTTGTTTTGCACATTGATGTCGAGTAAACTATGTCATATGCACATGCATCTTATCTTATGTGCCAGAAATATCCCTTGGAAATATTACAAGAGAGGCAAATGAGAACTAGCTGATTTTCTGGTCTACAGTGGACAGTTTGAAGCTGCAAATGATCCAGTGCATCTCAAGCAATTTAGCTATTCAGGACCAGAGTAAGGATGTTTTAAAGCTGGTTAGCATATCCAGTCAACAGCACACAACTCTACTGGTTTCTGTCTGGTAACTGTAACACAGGAATCAAAGTGCTCTGATTATGCCTGACACTGTGGGCTCCTTGGTGATGTATTTTTAATTAGAAAATGTGGGAAAAGCTCTATCGCAACTAGGTTGAACTAAAAGTGCAAAAATGAAATGTACAGATACAGACATTCAAGGTAAGGGTCAGATGAAACAACATAACCATCATCCACAATGAATGCTTTCAGTCCTTCAAAGGTTGTGCAAGGGATATGTATACTCATTTTCACTTCTCTGTATTAAGTTGTTTCACCTACCCGCTGTTATTCTTAAAGGATGGATAAGCATCAGTGTGACAACACAGCACATTTCCACGCTGATGTTCAAAGGTTTCAGAGGCTTTCTCTATTTTTCTAGAGATGGTAGAAATACATACTTACCTCAAGACTGTTGTATCGGCACAGCAACCTTCAGATTCAACCCTTGAGAATGTGCTGTGGCTGCCATGGTAACTCAGCCAACTGAGTTTGGGATGCAGATAGCCAAAGACGCTTAAGTCGAGCAATGAAATCCTGGCCTCACTGGAGTCAGTGCAGACTCAGGCATTGATCTCAATGTGAATTTAACAGTAACTTTTAGAAATGTCAAGCATGACTCCTGAGCCTAATTGATGGAAACATTTTTATGAATGTCAAATTTAAAAATGTCATTTTTACCTCAAGCACATGCCTTGCTTCTATACGGATTCTGGATGCAGGTTTTTACGACACAATAAAGGACACACAGCACTATGTTTTTTATGCCCGCCAGTTTGAAAATGGGATCCTCAATACCTAGAGTTGCTGCTGGGATGTGGAACAACATTAAGGAGTTCCACCTTTGTGTCTGCACTGCTATATAGTTTACAATATTGAGCTATGCAACAGTAATTTCAAATAGTTAACTGGGTGTTAACTAAAGCATATGCACCAGTGCCCACTGTACCCCTTTAGGCTACTCACTGAGTTAGAGGTGGTACTTCTCATTTTAGGGAAAAAAAACGCTTTTCTATGATTTATACTTCAAATTGAGTATCCAGCATTTCTGCAGTGCATATACAGCAGCTTAATGAAACCAGACTAAATTCAGCTCTTCGACTGCATCTACAATTCCTTCCATTATTCCCACAGAGCTCCCACAAAAACAACTGCAAGTCAAGGACTCAGACTGCAAAGGAACGTAAATTCTTCTTCATTCTTCCTCTAGTCTCCATCAAGTGCTTTGCTATGAAACAATGACAAAGTCAGAATGTAAATGATGCTAGAAAATATATGTATAAAATGTATGTATATACATATACACGCACACACTGTATGCATTAGCCCAGGTGCATATAGCAGTACTGAACTACAAAACAGCTCTCCATGTTTGCTTCACAGTAACAGAGACCCTGTTATGAGCTACTGCCTCTATTTCTTTTTCCATACACTCAGGCTATTGTAACATCTTCTCTCTCAGCAGTGCTTCCTTTTTCTTGACCTTTTACTCTCTCTACTTCAGCCTTTCTATGAATGACAATGAAACAAAAGGGGAGAAAAATCAACAGAAAAGTAATTAACAAGAACAAGACTGTTCCAGCTCCTCAGTGGTATCCTTACAGAGTGACTGTCTGAGATCATCAGTGCAACAGAAAATATCAGAGTCAGGGATAAACAGGAATGGGCAGAACTGGAAGAAAAATAGGTAAGGTAGACATTGCGTTAGTTATTTTTGAGCCCCATTTTGTTAGAGGAAATAATATCAGTGTAATTAAGATATTATGTAGTTTAGGCTGGTGCTATGTTTTTAAGCTATAGCTGTGGACTATATGGTTATAACCATACCTCAGGTCCTTGAAATCTTAAGTTGTGACTGTTTGGACAGTATCAAAAGAGTAATATTGGAAGGATAGTCTGTTAATACTCAGTCATTCAATACAGTATTGCCAAATTAGCTGGAGATATGCTGTAGGCAGTTAGACTCTTGAATGTTAAACAGCTATCAACCTTATGTACTTCATCTAGCTGTACCTTGAGTAATACAAGAGGTAATACAGATCAGGGAATTTCAAATGTATGCCCCAAGCATGCACATATATTACAACAGTAAAACCCAATTGCAAACCTGTTCCTTAGGCATTATTAATAGGATTTGGATAATCACAGGAAACGCCCTTGGTGCTGAAATGATATTCTTTTTGTTGACAACATATTATCTAATGGGACTATGCAAAGCTGAAAAGAAAATATACTGATTGATGTGAATATTTATTTCAGTATTAAAAAAACAACTTCAGTGAGGCGCCCCTGCAAGTTAATAATTTGTTTTACTTTATTCACTCCTCACTTGTCTCAAGGAATATTTTCAAATGAAAATCATATGCTCATACATTCTAGCTGGAGTTAAGTACTAAGCAGGTTTTAAAATGTCCGTTGTGGGGATTAAAAGACCTCTTACCAGGAAGCCATGTCTGGTGCATACTTCATACAGGGGCCATGTGGAGGTCCTACTCTGAGAATGCTTTTTCTCAGTCATTCTCTTCATCACAAAATCCATCAGTGACATTTTACATGTCCTTTGCCTCTGGAAGCTGTTCTTCTTTGGCATATAGCCAGGAGGTGAAATTATATGTTCAATAAAATTACTGAATATTACATTCCTAGTTCTAGCATCTATTAATATGACTGCTCTTGAGGAAAGACAGAACAACTCAGGTAAAAAGAGAGTGCTGCAACCAGAAGGGAACAGTTAATTATTAACTGAGAAGTTTGAAAGAGAAATGCCTCACAGGGGGAGGCTATCTCTTGGCTGTCCAACATCAATTGGCTGTCCAACATGCGCTTCTCCCTGCCATCCTTGGGCTTTTCCTTATATGTAATCTGAGCCATTCTTCCATGCAATAGGATGAAAGCAAAAGCATATTCTGCTGCTTTTTCTCTGTGTTCCTGGTTTCTGGGTTTTGCCAATTAGCACACAGTCCTATGAAAGGACGAGAGAAAAGCAGACATGGGTAGAAGACACTTTCAAGGGACAGTTTTACTGGTGCTGGACAACAGTTCTATGACCAGTTATTGGAAACACACTACAAGCTTGTATTTCCCTCCTTGCTGCCCACATGGTACCAAACCCTCCTACCAGCCACATAAGGCAGGTGCCAACTGGTGGTACATGACCAAAGAAAAAAGGAGGTTGCAAGACTCCTTGGGCGATTATATGACCATTTTCCTAAGCAATTTTTGCTGGAGCTTTGTAGCCTCTCGCTCCTAGTGTTATGTGGTAGTAATAGAGGCGGGGGGCTGATTCCTTATTTCTATGATTTGTAAAAAAGTGTTTATATTATGTTTGGCACTGAGATGAAGAACAGAGAAGGTTTTAAAGGCACTTTGCATGTAAGTACTCATGAAACAATACTGTTATCACACAGACACAGAATCACAAGGTTGGAAAGGACCTTCAAGATCATCTAGTCCAACCGTTAAACCGATCATCTAGTCCAACCGTTATTCTCATGCAGCAGGCAGTATGCAGCAGAAACAGAGACAAAATGACTTAGTAATGCAAAACGAGCTCCAGGCATCTTCCAGGCATTTTCCTTTCAAAATCCCTCACAATACAGAACTGCACTGGGTCAATCTGACCTGTTCTTGACAATGTTCATAGTGGTAGGAAGTCTTTGTGACTCAGTTTCAATTAGAACATTTTAGATTGTTCAGGTATGGAGTGTGGGGGGCCAAACCAAAAAAAACCCTCTGTTTATTTGCACCCATTTTATACCCCAAAGGCCTCTCATTTTCACAAATTGTACTGAAGTTAGAGTGTTTTCAAAGTATTTATGTAAAAGATGTGTTTTCATTATACATCCCCCAAACCACATTTATTTAGATCCTTTATTTGTCACCCATCTTTTCACCTTTCTTTGTAAGACACAAAAAATTATGTGTCTGTGGAAGCACATTATTCAGAGAAACACAAAATGACTGAGACTGGAAGAAATCTCTGGAGGTCATCTGGTCCAACCCCCCCAGGTCAAGGAGGGTCATCTAGAATTGATTGCCCAGACCACTTACAGATGGCTTTCAAGTATCTTCAAGGAAAGAAACTCCACCACCTCTCAGGGAAAACTGTGCCAGTATTCATCACCCTCAATACAACTAAGCAATATAACATGGCAAAAAGTTTGAAATATAAAGATACTGGCAGCTCCACATCAGGACAACCAGGACTTTCGGTAACGAAAGTGGTGCCTCAGGATGAAGTAGGTGGCTCAGACTCAGCTTCTCAGAGCTTTTGTCAAGTTATTTCTCAGATGACATCTAAAAACCTGTGCTCTGCACCTGGCACTCCTGTAGAAAGGGTGGAGAGAGCCAGGCACTTCTGAATCCAAAAACCAAGCACTCAGTCAACAGAAAAAGGCACCCTTCCTGGCTCTAGCAGAGGTCTGTACAGCTAAGCACCCATAGAAATGAACCACACATCTGCCTCCAGGAAGGCAAGAGGTGACATTGGCCTCCAGGTGTTGCTCTGCTTTATCAAGATTGGATCCCAGGACAGTCCGACAAGGAGATCCTGCACAGGTCCTGAGCATGCCTAATGCCTAGAGATCAGCATTTGCCAGGAGGCCCTGTGTTAGCACAGCCCCTTTGCTGATGAAGTGATGTAGCTCTGTCATGGGAGCTACTCTGCAAGGGCTCAAGAGTCACAGGCAGCTGAAGTCACAGGTTGACCATTCCTGTTTGATGGTAAACCTCAGCATGGCACTGTGCCCAAACTGGCATGTCCTGGGATAAGGCTTATTAGCCTTGTACTATCCTAACTGCTGCATGGCTTCGAGGTCAAAACTAGACTGTGACCACCAGGTGGGAGCACCAACAAAGCATCCTGGGTCTACCAGTAAATCTGCTCTTGTCATCTGTCATCTTTGGGAATTTTGTGTATATAATGATTTGGTCAAAATCAAGGATCTGAATCTTGCACCCCTCCTCAGGCTAAGTAATATGTATTCTTTGTTCATTTCAGCTAAGTGTGCAGCCCTATGAATAAAGTAAATGCTTTAGGATTCATCTGAAAAAGTTTTGATAAGTGTATGTAAAAAAAAGTGCAGATGCCTATAGACAAATTTTATATATCTATAAATGTTCTTGTAGTTAACAATATAAATAACAACAAGAAACAGTTTAACCACACACACACACACACACACACACACACCAGTTCTGCTGCTTGCAATTAAGTGTAATCTATAAATACCAAGGGATTGTCCATTCCAACTGTATTATATGTTTCAATTGTTAGAACAGGAAAAAGTATTACTTTTCTGCCATATGTTATATTTAATAATGGTTACCATGTTGGAAAGAATAATAAAAAACCTTTCCTTGGGTTATCAGGGGGAGAGAGCTAATACCTGCCAGCAAATCCCATTATGATTATTATATATGACTCTAGGTTGGATTCATTCATGGATTGCACAGATATTACTAAATAAGACTTCAGGCGACCATATGCAAGTTTTGCAAATTGTGATCAGGCCTCAGTGCAGTGGCCACCAGGTAATGGATTAACGAGCTGACAGTATTAAATTCATTCATTTATCCTTATCATTTACAGAGCAGGTGGCCTCTAACTCTACCAGTCTGCACACATGGCTCTGAAAGACTAAGCCTTCCACAGAAAAATGAAGGAGCAGCAGCAGTTTTCATTTATCAGGAATAACATTTTGTTCATGACCTTTCATCTCTGGCACCTAGGCAAACTCCATCTGCTGGTGCTATTGACCCTGCAGTTTTTGTGCAGGCTGGGGTAGAGTGACGATAAATTCACGGAAATAGGATAGACTTGCTGCAACTTGAAATTAAGCAAGGCCTTGAAAGAAAAGCCTTCAGAGGATTAAAAATGTGTGCATGTATGCATGTATTTGCTCAAAGCAAGCAAACAGTGATTAATTCAACTGTGTTCTGCAGATATATACATATATTGGTTTCAGTGGAATTCTAAGTGTGTAAGTCAATGCAAAATTTGCCCTACCCTTCTCCAAAGTCAAGTCAGTCCTGGCTGTTTCTGCCCAAAAACATTGTAAATTCAGATACAATTAAAATATGTCAATTAACTTGACTGATTTAAAAAAAAAAAAAAAAAAGGTAAATCTAAAAATGCTAGAAAGGTTTCAGAGTTATTTAAAAATAAGAGGGATTACCCCTAGTGTAGTCAGGATACATTGTCCCTTTTTTTCCTCTCTTTTTGCTGTACTACAGCCAATAAAATGTTTGGCTTGGAAAAATGAGAAAGGGTGGGAAACAATTCCATTTTGACCTTTAACTCAATAGCTCATCTGATTGAATCTCCATACTACAAAAAAATGAAGGCAAGAGAGTGAGTGAGCAAAAGAGTTTCCTTTCACTAGGCAGGGCCTCGGTAGGGATACGTTTCCTATCATCTCACTTGTTTACACAGTGTGTTTATAAAATTACAGCAATTCCCCACCTATTACTGCAGTGTTCTCATTACCAACTGAAAGGGTACTGAGGACTAACTTTGGGGGAGTGGTGGTCACTAAACAATGTGAAATGGCTATCTATCTGCTCAATACCATCAGCAGCTTTTCTGCAGGTGAAGATAAAGAGGAGCAGCACAAGAACTGTTGAACAGGGTTTGTAATGCTTCCCATCTTATCTTCCTATGAAGGTAAGTGTTGCCAAGGAACACTTTCACCAAGAAGTTAAATTACAGTCATCACGAAGAATGAATCCATGCTATTGTCAGTGACATCACTGATGGCACAATATAATGCAGCGCACAATGAAAATTTGAAAAACAGGATAGATCTGCCATCAAAGGAAGCTTTTTATTGTCTGGACAGGTTTTATCCATCACTTTTTATAAGAATACTTTAAAAAAAAAAAA
>VXAL01013830.1:16995-72229 GCA_013399475.1 Chauna torquata
ATGAAAAAAAAACTGTTTTCCCATTACTTTTCTTTGACTTCCAGACACTGACCTCTGTCCCTGCTTCTAAAAGAAATGTTTGCTCCAAAAATATGCTAACCATCCAATGTTTTGTTTGCACTCTATTCAGGAGCTTGCACAAATATTCAAGATATACAGAGAAAGAAGGGAGTAACATGCCTGATATTCTACTTTACGTTACTGGGATTCCTTGTGGGACTGAAAGAAACCCTTAGCCATGGTTGTTTCACATGCTTTTACACACCACTACTGGTATGCCATGTGAATGCTGGAGGCTGGATCTTTTCTCCTTTCATCTGCCCTCTTTCAGTATATGGATTTCCCTTATTGTGTGCCACCTACCTATGCAGTGCTCTGCCTGCCAGCATAGCTTGCACTGCTAACTGTATGCCAGCCTGCTTTCCTTCTGGTTCCTTTTTCTCACCGCTCCTGTTTGCCATCCCCTAGCTTGCCTCCAGCATCCATCTGCTCCCCTTACTCTCCCTAGCTCTTTTCTGTTATTGGCCTTCTTGTTACAACTCCCAAGCTAACTACTCTTTCCCAATCGTTATTTATGAAAGGGTAATATATGTAAAATGCTTTCAGCTTGCCAGCTTAACCGTGTTATGCAAATGAGAATAACTATTCCATTACTTATCAGATTAATGAGCATTTAGATAAATAAGACTTTCTCCAGGAGGCCAGCTTCAGTGCAGGAACGCTAATCACAAGGTGGGGAGATAACAACTCAGTACTTTGAGCAACTGAACATGTACTGAAGAAGGAAGGAAGCCAACCCCCTTGAGCCTTCACATCTCACTGCTGCTGGGGACCCACAAGTCACAGCACATAACAAAGTAATTACCTATAAAGAAACGAAACCTACACAGTGACACTTTGTTTCTACCCATAAGCATCTAACAGCTACTTTGGCATTGGTTTTTAATAATGGATTACCTGTTTTCACATCTACCAGCTATCAGCGAGGACTCAGGTTGACAGTACTTCAAAACGGGGATAGTACATAGTTTTAAATCCACATTACATAATGCATTCTCAGGCACCGTGAGTGCAGAAACATAAGAGACTTTGTTTATGACAGGAAAGAGCTCACTCATGTTTGCGGCAATCTCTTTGTTATCTCTAAAAGCCCTTCACATCAGGTCTGTCAGAAGATCTTCCACCATGAGCCTCTCTCTGTTCTCCCATCTGCAACATATCCTAGTCCCAAAGAGTACCAAAGCCAAGATCTTCAAAGGATACAGAGCGATTTAGGAACATATATGCAACTGAAAGTTGATGTTGATGGCACTTTGCTAATGCTCTCAAACTACTTCTAAAATTCTCTGTTCAACTGCTCTGTGTTTTTTTGTTGTTGGTGGTTGTNATTTTTAAAGTAACCCAGAAGAAAAAACATTCTGAAAATAGTTGTCTTTTGGGGGTGAATTGAAGGTATGAATTAGAGTGGGTATCTCCAAAAGAGATAGCAGACAACTCCTTTCTTATGGAAGCGCAGATACTAACATTTCTGAGCCCTTGAAGTGAACAAAACATATCTCTATTTTCATTTCTAAAGCACTACTGCTTTGAATGGTAGTCAGCAAGAATTCAGACACACTATACTTGAGCAGTGTGACATTTAGAAGGCAAGTATAATGTAAAACTGTTTCATTAAAAAACAGGTCACATCAGGACCCAAAAAGAACGTAGTTTATCCTGGAATGACCAATAATTGATGTGTATGAACTGTTTTTCCATTGGCTTCTCCAAAGGATGTGGCCCAACTGGACCACAAAATCGGGCCCCAAAAAGATATTTGAACACACACTTTGCTCAGACACATGTGAAGTTAGCTGCTATCCATTCCTAATTTTAAGGCAGTGACACTACAGAGAATTCCACCTTTACAGTTTTTTGAATGGAAATAATTTCTTCTTTTGTGCCTCCCTTTGGATGATGTACTCACATAGGTCCTGACTTTATTCCATTTATATGTAAATGTTTTTACATTTTTACATTTTACATGTATTGAAATTACATGTAAGTTCAGATGTTATTAAAATCAGAAAGAACAGATACTGTTTTTAGAAAGTTACTTACACTAGACAATAAAACCATTTTCAGCCTTTTGGAATACACGTCCTTTCTTCCTGAAATTATGACAATTATGCTTTCATAAGACAAATTACCCAATTGTCCTTCCAATGAAACAGAAATATGTTTCTCAGGCAAGTATGTAAATAAATAAAAATAACTGAAACGGCACACAGATAATTATTTCTTTTTGCTTTTTTCCAACTCTTCTTTCTCATTATTCCATCAGGCTAATGTTTTCCATTTGAAATATTGATGAAGTTGAAAGAAAAAACTGTGAGCTTAGTCTGTCTTTATCTGACTTATGAGCCACTGTTTACAATACTTTATGTATAAATAATTTTATGTATATATATATATGAAAAAAAAAACTGTTTTCCCATTACTTTTCTTTGACTTCCAGACACTGACCTCTGTCCCTGCTTCTAAAAGAAATGTTTGCTCCAAAAATATGCTAACCATCCAATGTTTTGTTTGCACTCTATTCAGGAGCTTGCACAAATATTCAAGATATACAGAGAAAGAAGGGAGTAACATGCCTGATATTCTACTTTACGTTACTGGGATTCCTTGTGGGACTGAAAGAAACCCTTAGCCATGGTTGTTTCACATGCTTTTACACACCACTACTGGTATGCCATGTGAATGCTGGAGGCTGGATCTTTTCTCCTTTCATCTGCCCTCTTTCAGTATATGGATTTCCCTTATTGTGTGCCACCTACCTATGCAGTGCTCTGCCTGCCAGCATAGCTTGCACTGCTAACTGTATGCCAGCCTGCTTTCCTTCTGGTTCCTTTTTCTCACCGCTCCTGTTTGCCATCCCCTAGCTTGCCTCCAGCATCCATCTGCTCCCCTTACTCTCGCTAGCTCTTTTCTGTTATTGGCCTTCTTGTTACAACTCCCAAGCTAACTACTCTTTCCCAATCGTTATTTATGAAAGGGTAATATATGTAAAATGCTTTCAGCTTGCCAGCTTAACCGTGTTATGCAAATGAGAATAACTATTCCATTACTTATCAGATTAATGAGCATTTAGATAAATAAGACTTTCTCCAGGAGGCCAGCTTCAGTGCAGGAACGCTAATCACAAGGTGGGGAGATAACAACTCAGTACTTTGAGCAACTGAACATGTACTGAAGAAGGAAGGAAGCCAACCCCCTTGAGCCTTCACATCTCACTGCTGCTGGGGACCCACAAGTCACAGCACATAACAAAGTAATTACCTATAAAGAAACGAAACCTACACAGTGACACTTTGTTTCTACCCATAAGCATCTAACAGCTACTTTGGCATTGGTTTTTAATAATGGATTACCTGTTTTCACATCTACCAGCTATCAGCGAGGACTCAGGTTGACAGTACTTCAAAACGGGGATAGTACATAGTTTTAAATCCACATTACATAATGCATTCTCAGGCACCGTGAGAGCAGAAACATAAGAGACTTTGTTTATGACAGGAAAGAGCTCACTCATGTTTGCGGCAATCTCTTTGTTATCTCTAAAAGCCCTTCACATCAGGTCTGTCAGAAGATCTTCCACCATGAGCCTCTCTCTGTTCTCCCATCTGCAACATATCCTAGTCCCAAAGAGTACCAAAGCCAAGATCTTCAAAGGATACAGAGCGATTTAGGAACATATATGCAACTGAAAGTTGATGTTGATGGCACTTTGCTAATGCTCTCAAACTACTTCTAAAATTCTCTGTTCAACTGCTCTGTGTTTTTTTGTTGTTGGTGGTTGTTTTTTTGCTTAATTCTATGTCATTGCTTTTGGTTCCCTTTCAGACTATAAATCAAAAGGAAATGGTTTTCTACTCATATAGCACCTTGCAGAAAACCTATTCAGCCTAAACTATACTAAAAATTTAGCCATAAATCAACATTGAATTTATACACTATTACAGAAGTACTAGGGAGCACAATCCATCTCTAACATTTAAAAGCATTAGCTTTACCACAATTTGAATGTAGAAAACCTTCCTGTATTAGTTAATACTAGTACACTTTTCTTATTCTCAGCCAAAAGTACCTGATCTCCTCTCTAGACGCTTCTTCTTAGAAAGCAATTGGCAATTTGTAATACTTACTAAATTTAAAAAGTTAATTGCTATCTAACTGAAGTAGCTTACTATACAAGTACTGGGACTATGCCTATCTGCCAGCTGAATACACTAAAGCATTCCATTTAAGCAATTTAAATTAAAATATCATTTTATAAGTTGTTTTGATTGTGATTGCATATCGAGATTTTAAATAATTTTGGCTTAATTTCAAGGGAGATGGATTCATTTTGTATATTATCAAGTTGTAATCATTTTTGTGTGATTAACTTTTGTCTCCTCTCTTAGCACTTTCCTTCCCTACAATTGTAGTTGTATTATACTTTTTAAAATGCTGAGTGTTCTGTGGAGATGGAGTTGCAAAAAGCATCATGAAGAAAAACTACTACAAGCTCTACAAGCAACCCTGTAGCAGAATGCCACTATCAGGTTTCGTCATACATCCAAAGAAACATCTCTATAATGGTAAGAAGCCTTCATAATAGAGACAATTAAGAAAATGAGTGTAATATAATCACTTGCTAACCAAACCCAAGACTACCAGAAGCGAGCTCTAGATTAGTCCTCAGCCCAAACCTTGTATATTCAGGAGACAGTAGTACATACAGAATGGATGTAGCACTATACTCTCTGCAGCACAGATGGTTGCTTTCTACTTTGCCATTTCTTCAGTGTCTACTTCAGCACTCACATCCATTTTGAGAAAGTCTATTGAGGAGTATATGCTCCCCTGCAAACACATTATTCATTACTAGATGTGGGCATTTCTTTCTTGTTGGAGGGGGGAAGGGTGTGTGAAATAGTTGGCTTATGAAAATAGTGAATACTCTGGGTTGACTTTGCTAAATGGCTGTAGCCTCATTTGAAAAAGCAGAAAAAATGTTAGGAGCAGAAAGACAAAGCATTTTGACATTTTTTAACTGAACCATTTTCATTTTTCAGCAAAGTTCACAGGGGGACAGATTTCCTAGTCCTCAAGGAGCATTTGAGGTGAATTACCTGGAAATAGTCCAGTTCAAATAACTTGGAGTGCTTACAGGAGGATGTGAGAAAATATATGTCTCCATATATGCTTTCAAAGTTAGAGGACTACTCCAAATTTCTTGAGCACCTGGCTGTTAGCAAACTGTTGAAGAACAAGTACAGACTAAGAATTTAGCTTTTGACTTATTCTGAATTTCACCCAGGCAAATATTTCATAATGTACACAGTAACATTTGTGGTCAGTACCTCTTTAAACTGAAGTGTCCTAGGTAATTGCACACTTCCCCATATCTTTTCTGAAGGAAATTCCGTTAGCAGGAATCTGATTGAGCTCATCAGAAACATGTACCAAGCAGGAATTTACATCCTGTCTTTGTCTCAGGAGTTGATGTTGAGTTTACAGATTTGTTTTCCCTGCTGAGGTTTAGAAATGAGTCCACAGATGGTTTGTCAGTGTGTATTGTTTATTATTTTTTCCCATTGTCAGCTCTTTACTTTGGAAGGCTGCTGTGAGATATTCCTACTACCAGTTCTTTTGAGCCTTTGGTTAATACACTCTAAACTAACACACACACACACACACACACACACACACTACAAGGTAACAGCACTTAATACAGCAGCTGAAAGTAATTTGAAAATGACAGTCTTTGTAATGGTGCAGTAAAAGCAGGAACACCACAATCCAAAGGCCAGATTGTTTTTAAAAAAACTTCGTATTCAAGTCATAGCCAACATATTCAAAGGATATTCATTCATAAAACTATAATCGGATAGTTTTTTGTGTATTTTCATGTATTTGTTTGGTTTTGTTGTTGTTGTTGTTGTTGTTGTTGTTGGTTTTTAATGAGGAAATTATCAAGAGCAAGGTATAGAACAGTTAGCTTTAAGGATGTTGTTTGAGAAGATTTTTACATTTTGAATATCAACATCAGAAATATCAAGGAATATCCTGGTAAGTTTGCCAAGAATAAGACGAGACTGGCCTGCTGTAACTTTAACTGAGCATCCCTCAAGTGCACAAGGTTAAACTAGCTGTCACGTACATAGTTTTGACCAGACTTTCTCTCCCAGGGAAAGGATAGAGAGCTTGGGCCATCAGAGGTCCTCTCCCACTCAGTGTAAGAAACAGTCCAGGAACAGGCTGCAATAGCCACTACTGGAGTATCTACTGAAGGTGGCCCATTAGTCATCTCAGTAGCAACTTCTCCTCTATTTAATTGCCTGATCAGCTGATGGACCTCTCTAATCGCAGTGGAGACACAATGTTTCTATTCAGGGCACTGACTGAGCTAAAGAAAAGCTAAGGACTGCTAAGGATCCATCCTCTCCATTAACTGTTCATTGATAGCTTCAGGTTGTATTGTGTCTTGGTCCATTTTTTTATTATTATTTTGTTACAGTTGTGTTTTCTTATTTTCATGGTAAAAACGTAGCAGAATGCTGCAATATACAGAATTGAAAATATCTGGATTTTTTTTTTTCTTTTAGTATATAGGCCATACTAGATAAGCTTACCTAGCTTTTTGTTATTAGATTTTAAACAGAGAAGAACTGAAACTAGAAACTTGCACCTGAACCTCTCTGAATCTTATGGAGAAAGAGCTCTTCATTTTCATCCCTGGATACATGTTTTCTCCACCAGTTTTGGCACATCTGCCAAATCCGCCATGTCTTCATGAGATCTACATTTACATCCTACTCCCTTCTCTGTGACAAGCTCAGCTTCTTCAGATGTTTCTTTATCAAAATATTGGATTAAAATGTCCTTCAGAAGGTTGTGCAATTTTTACCAAGGAAGAACAAAAGAACAACTTCACAACTCTATTACAAAAACAGGCTTCCCTCAGTCCAAGCTGGAGAACCTCATATGAAAAAACAGCAGGGAAACAGATGAAATCTCATTTAAGGTTAGTAAGTATTTTAAAACACAACTTCTGCCTTACCAGTCCCAAGCTTTGATTTGCACCTACAGACAAATCCCAAGGATTAGACTCTTCAGCCTCCTCTGCTTTTAAACAAATTTTACTTTAAAAAGCCAGTTTAGTGATCCTAACCAGCTAACATCTTTTTAATTGAATTTGGAACACTTTGCAATAATTCTCAAAAATCTCAGGTGGAGCTTGTTCACTGAAATAAGCTACACTAACCTTTTGTTTTCAATTCATAGCCACTTAAGTAATTGGAATTTGTCTAAACATAGACACACCAATCTACATGGGCTGGAAAAGGGAAAATCCACTACTGGAAAACAGAACTAATGACCTTCACTCTGCACAAAAACACATAAGTAGAATTGATTGCAAAGGGCCAAACACTGAGGGACTTCAAGCATCCACAATGTTGCTAAGTGGGCTGAAGATGCTGGGATTTTGCAGCTCTGAGCATTTGGATCTAATAGAAAATTTACCTGTTCTCACGTTCCATTTAATCATATACAGTACTGTCAGATTTTTTGCTTCCGTGCTCCATGATTTTGCTGTCCCTCCTACAGTGAGTATCTTAGCCCATCTCTAGGTTTTCTAGATGGCCCCATATTCAAAATGGACAGGTGAATCTACTGAGTATTTGCTTTTTGTATAGCATCTAGCATTTGTTGTAACTACAGAAATTACATCCCTGAAACTTCCTAATAAATAAAAAAAAATAGAAAAAAACCACTTTATTTTAACTGAACTAAGAATCTTCATTCCTTCACCTTACTTACACTAGCATGAGGTACTACAGAGTTCCTTATAAGGTTGTAACACTTAAACTTTGCAACCTGTAAGGCTGTTACACCTAACAAGGTTTAGTGTTTCATGTGATGAGCTTTTGCTTTGATTTCCAAGTACTTTACAACACTGTTTGAACTACTCAAGATATCGAAGATCTGAAGGCATGGTAGGTATGTAGGAGGTCATCCTTATCATTCATTTTGGGGACCACCTAAAAGCCTCTGAAGAAACTGCAGTGAGATGGATACTCAGAAAAGAGCTGGGAGTACAGATATCTGGTCCAGTACAGCAAGTGACTAAGCAGAAAATGTTCCACATCTTCTTCCATCAACGACAACAGAAATATCCCACAGGACTGCTCCGTGCAGGTTTTTTTTTTTTTTTTTTTTTTTTTGAGAATATAGTATTACATAACCAGCCATTCCTGAACAATGATATTCAGCTCATAGTTGTATATTAATCTTACTACTACTTTCACCTGTGCCATTTATTCTTTTATTTACTAAGGCAGTGTACTATCCCCCACTTTTGTATAGCCACAGATATTAAAGCCTTATGTAAAGGCCTCTTTTCAACCTACTGTGAGAAGAGTTGCTGAAGGAGTTACCCTCCAAATATAATATTTTTACAAACCCAACCCCAAAAGCTTTTGAAGTTAATATAGACTTTTTGCCTCTAGTTACATGTATTAAATTTTCCAGAAATCATAGAATCATTTAGGCTGGAAAAGACTTCCAAGATCTTCTAGTCCAACCTTTAACCTAGCACTGCCAAGTCCACCATTAAACCATCTCACTAAGCCCTATATCTAAAAGTTTTTTGAAGACCTCCAGAGATGGTGACTCAACTACTTCCCTGGACAGCCTGTTCCAATACTTCACAACCCTTTCAGTGAAGAAATTTTTCCTAATATCCAACCTAAACCTCCCCTGGTGTAACTTGAGGCCATTTCCTCTTGTCTTCTCAGTTGGTGCTTGGGAGAAGAGACCCTCTAATCCCTCTAATACAAATATGCATGTGTGTGTATATACATACATATCCTTTATTACCTTGGCAAGGAAACAAGGACAAAGTAGACTTAGTAGCAAATTATTTAGGTAAGAGCAAAAAATCCATAAAAGGCTGAAAGGTTATCTTGCTGTTTTGTTCTTTTCTCCTCCTTAAAAGTTACCGTTGCAGAGAAGTACAAAAACAGAAGCTTTGGGAAATTAAGCACTTCCTACAGCCACTGAACAGAGTGGGTTATCAGCATCATCAACACATCAGTCCTGCACTTTTATGGTTGTGTGATGAATTCAGTCTCCTATGACTTCCCTGAACTACCACCAGCTAGATTAGCTGAAGTAGCAACAGAATTAACATAACACACCCATAACACACCCATCTATCCCTTAGAATTTAGGATGAAAAGTAAATATGCCCATTTCAGGTAAGCCAAAGAGCAGTTATCAGATTATTGTCTCCTTCAGCCTCTGCAACCTGAGATCAGAAGGCATGGAAGGTCTGTTGACAAGCCCCCTCACACAATCAGTGCTGCAAGGGAAAAGCCACCAAGAAGCCT
Source organism: Chauna torquata (assembly GCA_013399475.1). Lineage (NCBI taxonomy): Eukaryota > Metazoa > Chordata > Aves > Anseriformes > Anhimidae > Chauna > Chauna torquata. The sequence continues at coordinate 26,415 of VXAL01013830.1, forward strand.
GGGCCTAATAAGCCGACTGTAATTAGCTCCTGGGCTGAGAAATGGCGGGCTGAGAAATGGCAGTATGTGAAAGGACTGAGGAATGGAGGGGGAAGAAGGAGAATTGAAACAAGAAGTCTGTCTGTGAGACCTTCTGTCTGAATAGCCCATAAAAGTAATTTTCAGGACGTTCCCCAGCTTGTGAGCCTGTAATTGGAGGAAGGGCTAGTCACTGTGGTGGTGGCCCCAAGCTGCAGACACAGGCCACTAGGCTAGGCAGAGGGTCTTTCCCTCCGAAGGGAAGGTCAGCCTCCCAGGCAGTGCTGCAGGGTGGGTGGTGCAAGGAAAAACATCAGGTGACTAGGTGAGGTCGCCATGCACGCTTGCCCCTGCCCTCTCCACCTCTGGCCGTGCCACCTGCACTGGCCTTGCCCAGTTTCAGCCGTGCTTCCCTGAGGGGAAAAAAAAGTCATCAAGTTTCCCAATTTGCAAAACACTTGTAACAATGAGCTGTTGCTGCACCTGCTTCCTTAGCGTTGAGCAAGCAGTGGAGCACACCTCCTACTGCAAAGGCAAGGCGGGTCTGTGATGATTAACTCCCAGGGAACACAATGGTCAACATCTGAACCCTATGTGTGCCAAGTAGCATGTTTTCCCTGTTTATCTTGCACAGCAAGTTTTTAGCAGGGCTTTTTACAAAGGCCATGCCTACTCCAAATTCCCAGACGGTGAGTCAGCTGCAATCCCGGGTGAACCTGTGGAGCCATGTGATGTGGAGTGAGGAAACTTCACCCCGTGGAGGGGTCAGGCAGGCCTGCCACAGCAGCAAGTTCTGGTTTTGAAAAACAAACCTGTTTCCTACCAACACGCTCTAGTGTCGGTCAGCAAGTAAACAACTTGCAGAGGTCAGTGTTCAGCACTAGCCATGCCTCTGCTGTTCTCTGCTCAACTTGGTAGTCTGAAGGATGCAGCAGCAGAGTGTCTGCTTTTCACAAATGCTCAGAATTTTATCCTCATGGTACAGAAGTGTGATTACCCAATTCTTTTATGAAGGCTGAGGAATCTATGTACATTACAGGGCTGTCATCTTAATTCCTCAGCCACCCAAGTTCTCAGGCTGAAGTACTGTGTACGGATGTGCTGTCCCCAACAAAACCCAGCATGAATGGGCCTTTGAGGTCATGAGCAGCAGCTGGAAATCAGAGCAGCCCTGAGGCTAGGGAAATTCAGGCACAGTAGAAAGTATCAGCTAAGCAAGAAAAAAGTCAAGCACTCTGCCAGCCATTATGATATGAAATGCAGAGGGCATGCCACAAGCAGATTCACATCCTACACCATTTGCCATCTCAGTGAGCATTTTATTAGAAGTGAAAATTATTAAGGCAAGGATAGTTTGCACCATCTTTCCACTTCTGTAGCATATAGCAATCATGTATGCAATTTGTTTTTGTCAAGGCATTATCGATAATATTCTGTAAGGACATCACAGCATGCTAAGAAGTGGGGAGGGGTTATCATGAAAAGGAAATTTATTATTGATGCTAAAGTTGGCCCTAAACTGCCTAGAATAACCTTCGTAAGCTGCAAGGTAGATCAGAAAGTGAGCGTGTTTTTCTTTCTGCTCATGCTGTAGAGTGCTTTTGATCTATCCTTTAGCCTGAGTGTGCATTATCTTCAAACCACCGCAGTGTCATGAATATAACTGTAGGCAATACCAAGTAAGGCCAAACTTAAATATCAGTGCTATCTCAGTATCTGTGACACTGCTGCAGTGCTATGCTTCCAGCCAGCCTGTGAAGTCCATCCCAGGTCTGCTCAGTGCTACTCACCTCAATGTCCTTCTGCCTTTGTTCTCTGACACCTTGTTTTAATCCTCAGAGTTTGCCTCGTGTTACAANGGAGAAGGGTAACAAAAAAGGGTCCACCTCCTCAGGACATCCATGCACTGCCTATTCCCACCATAACATGGTAATCTTCCAGTGAGATCTCACTTTTTACTTGCTCGATCAGATTAACTTGGGCAGAGAAATGGTGACAGAAGAAAGACCTCATCAGTGCCCAGACGGTCCACTTCTGCCTTCTCTGAACTGAATACATCGTTCAGGCACAGGCAACAACACCAGGCAGGCACAACTGCAAGTTCAGACAAAGCCAGTGATGGAGCTGGAGGAAACTGTCCCTGGTTTGTAGCTTTGGCCCTGCTGTTGGTTCACATTTTCTGATAGAACCTCCTCCCCCAGACTAGCCAAACGTTGTGCTGGCCTCCACCCCAACACCAAGCAGAACAGCAGCTTGGCTTACCACTGGGTGGACCCAGTGACCCCAGTGAGGCGGGACTGCCCACACATTTATTTGGGAATTTCACCACTGAAACAGGGCAAGACCACCTTGGCGCCTTCATGTATCTGGCCCTGCTTTGAATCCCACTAAAACCAAGGTGACAGACGGAGAAATACTCCTCCCCTAGCTTGTATGGATCTTGAAGTAAGATTTAAAGGTGAGCTGTGGGGGGGACCAAGCTAATGCACTGTTTAAATTTCTGTTTGTTGATTTACCCTCCTTGTAACTTTATATGGGTTTTATTATTACTGTTTATTAAAGAGCCAAAAATAATGGAAGTTTTGTCTTTAAGCTGAACGAAGTTTTGTTTGTTTCCTTTACCACAAAGCACCACTTGCCACCATCTCCTCTCATAGGCAGGGTAAGTCTGGACCCTGCTGAAATGCGTGAGCTGCAGGCTGGGAATGCCAGAGATTTTCCCCACAATGCCCACAAAGCTTCTGTGACTGATTATGTTGTAGCTTGGTTTTAGCAAATGTCAAAATGGAAAAAAATCAATCTGTCAGTCCACATACTGAGCCCTTCTTTGCAAAACAGAGGACCTTTATGAGGAAGCCAGAATTCACAGTACAGTGTCATAGGTGTCCATTGAGTTGTATGATGGGCATACTGATTACCCCAAGGTTTCCTCTAGAGAAAATCATGCTGGAAGTCATGATTTTCATCTTCAATGCTCATTCATCCCAGAGGTTTTTCATTTTATAAATGAACATATGGTTTAATTTGAAGTCATGGTATGGAGCCTAGCTTGTTGAGTGGACATTTTTAGAAAGCATTGGTAGCCTATGTGGAATAATAGAGTTTTGTTTTTGGTAAAGGTTTTGTGGGGAGTTTGTTTGTTGTTGTTGTTGTTGTTGTTTTCTTGACAACTACAACAATGCAAACTAGATGGATTAGAACACCTCAGTCATGCCATCATTTATATTGTCATGGACTGTCACAGTGACTGGTGTTCAGAAAGGATGTGATGAAATGTTTGTGTGGAAAACAAATCATTGTTTTGTCTTTTTTATTGACACTGCATGGTATAACTTAAGCTGTTTTTTTTTTTTTTTTCAGGAGGGAGAGGGTGGGATGTTTTGCTTTTAGCTCGCTAGCGTTTACAGTAGGTCTGATCCTGCTGAAACCATTGGACATTTTACCATCCTTGTGAACAGACCTGGAGCCAATATGTCTACAAATGCAACAACAGAAGCCACAAGTCTATGATGAGATTTGAGCAGGAGGGATTCCATCTCCATATATGAGACCTTGCTCTGCTTCAAAACATGTCAGCATTAAGCTAGATTTTGTGCAGAGCAGCTAAGTAAGAGCAAAGCTCCTTTAACTGTGAGGTACTGCTATAATATTACAGTGTCAGCTGCTGTTTGTCAGAGTTTATGAAGCACATTTGGACTGTTGGTAGAGTTCACTTTGCTAAAAGGTGGTACAGTGGTATTAAGTTGTAGCTCCACCTCCTCAATTCAAAACAAGTTTCTCCATTCTCCTCTGTGAATGTAAGGGTTAAGGGCCAGCAGAGATCTGGGCCTATACTGGACTTGAAGATAATATAAAACAGATATATTCTTACATGCAATAAAAACTGTAACTGCATTTTTTCCCACATGCCAATCTGATTCCAAACTGGATATGCTCCATTTTATATGAAGGCAAGGGGTATTTTGAAAAAAGCTGAAGTGTAACAAAACTGACACCAGAGAGACCTCTCATCCCAGACCGGTATGACCCAAAAAGCCAAACTATTTTCCTAGTGTTGGTCCTTTACCCATCTCGCTTGCTTAAGCATGCCAGCAAATCCATTCATCAGAGGAAGCAGGAGCAGCCTATCAGTCTTTAGAGGTAGGCATTCCTTTACAGTGCTTGGCTAGAGGGGGTGATGCTTGCTCCAAAGTCTCTTTATCACAGAGGGATGGCTGTAAGGTAGTCCCTGGGGTGTGCGAAAAAAGGAACTGTAACTTGAGCAAAGAGGAACAATAACAACTGCTTGCCACTTCTGCCTTCTTTCACAGCAGCAAAAAAAAAAAATCCATGCTTGACTTTCACATACCTTCTACCTCCTGGCTTTCCGTCAGTAGTTCCCAAGGCAGAGGAGAAGGTTGTATTTAAAATGGAGGTTAAGAGATGCCCTGGAGCATGTGTAAGTTTTGCTACTTGTCTTTGTGAAGACCTGTACATTGTAACATACAAGAGGCAAGGGGCATCCCACTGGCCTCTCTCTTCCCCCTCCCTCTCTTCGCTTTCCTACATTAAGGGGATATCAATTCAGAAACATGTGCCATTTTATTTCTGAGAAAAAGAAATAGGGGTTGAAATGATGCCTTCATCAAGCATGGAAAGGTCAGACTAGTCAGAGAGTTAATGTCCAGGATTACTGGAAACTTTATGTAAAATAATGGCTAAAGTCCACTCATCAAAGGATAGATGCCTACAGCTGAGGAATCATCAAAGCTTTAACTCCAACAGTGATGTATCCTGGTGTGAAAGAGAAGTGGGACAACAGTCACAAAAGCAAGCTGTCAGTGAGGCCAAACCATGTCACAGCCATTTTTCTGCAGATTTGTTTCTCCAGCTGGACTGAATCCTTGGCCAAAGCAGCCTTCTTTGGCAAAACAATTGTACATACAAATTAGGCAGTATTTCTTCACAACAGCTTCCTAATCTAACTCCAAGCTAACATTTTTTTGTAGATATTGTTTCTCACAGGCCATCCTGGCATACACTTTTCTTTATGTCCAAGTAAGTCTTGGTATATCTGCATTGGAATTACTCTTCATATCCAGGTTTTAGGTGTGTATTTGAGTATAAAAATTATGCTTAAGAGGCTAGACCAAAATTCAATATCCCAGAAAGAGGAAAAATATTGTTTCAACTACAACTTGTCCTCTGTCCCACCTCTTCAATGACAGACTCTTCACATGGTGAGAACAGCATGTATTAGTCACTCCTTGTTGTGCCTTTACTTCCAGGGAGGTTACAGATCTCAGCTGCACCTCTTTCCAAAACAAATAATTTTAATTTATTTACAAATCAGTTTTGAAGCTTTTTTAATTTCTATGATGTGTTTAGTTCTAGCTTAGCTGTGAAAAGGGATTTCTAGGAATGGCACAATGGAGGTGTTTCCTCCATTTGCAGAGCTTCCTTGCTTCCTGCATTTTACTTAGAAGCAGGTAAAAGCTATGCACCCAGATTTTCCCTTATACATCAGCCTGAAGACATAAAATACAGCTGGAAGTGTCCTACCACTTGCAGGTATAGTGTCAAATACAGAAGCCTACCTGAAGATGTTAGCAATAAGGGATGTGCCTATAGATAAGGCAGAGCTTTGTAGTTATATTTTTAAAGCATAATGTGAAACAAATGAAGAGTTCTTGAGGGAGAACCTTGTCTTTAGTTATTATGCTAATAACTGAATTTTGTTTATTGAAAGTGGTTATTGATCATTATCTAAGGATACCTTGGGAACTATCAATAACCACATTGGGTAAATCAAAGTGTCAGATAGTTCAGTACCCTCTCTCCAACAGTGGCCATGAACAGGTGCATATGAAAGATAAGAAGAGAGCAAGCATATACGATTACTCTCATCTGCCAAACATTTTCATCTGAGATGTCCTTAGCTGTCTGGAGTTTCTTTGTATTTGATAAACCTCAATAGATTTCTGCTGCATGAACTTCTCCATTTTGCCCTCCCTTTTAAACATTTAGCATTCAGAACATCCTTTGGCTACAGATTACACAGATCTGCTCTGTTAAGTGGATCACCTCCTTTGCTTTAATTTGAACTTGATTCCTCCCAGCTTCCTTTATTGTCCCTTAATTCTTGTATGTTCTTATTACAACAGTCTCAATAAGCAAAAACTAAAGAGTAGAAGGAACAAGACAAGTTCTGAATTTGTGATATGCTCTGAAGAATCTCAGCCCAACTCAAGAGCAATGTAGAGCGAGATATGTAGTAGCCTTTAGCTAGAAATAGTGACAGAGGAAACATATCAGTCAAACCTAAGGCTCCAATGACAAGAGTCTTAGAGCTGCCAAAAAATTCAATAGCTAAAATTCGCTCACCAAATCTTCGAATTAAATGACAATATATCGAAGTACCTAAAGGAGGATTAGTGCTGTATGACTCCAAGCACATGTCCCTTTGAAGAAAAACTTTGGTTTTGGAGATGATTATAATACCAGGTGGAGGTTTGCATAGCATTTAGGAACATCATGAGGAACTGTAAATCATTCTGTAATGGGTACTCACAAGTTCATGGGTTATAGTGTTCCTTTATTTAAGTATCTGAGCATCAAAAAACAAACAACTGTCATCTTTCTTGGTGATGTCTGAGTCACAAAACTTCCAGAGTGTGCTCCTGTCAAAGCATTGGACTAAGCATGAAGAAGAGATAAACCAAAGGTAAACTCTCCAGTATGCCGTAATAATGGGCTGAAGCTATTTTTTACCAGCAAGACCAAAAGTTCAATTTGAACTGACCTGAGTTCAAAGCGGGGACAGATTAAGCCTGCTCAGCAGCCAGGTTCACAGGGGTGTGGGACTGAGTTGTCCTGAACAGAAAGCATTCAGGTGGCCACAGAAACATCTGCTGCTCTGTACCTTTCACAAGAAGAATGATCTGCATATATGCATAAGCTGCATTTCCTATTTAATGAACAAAACAGTCAGCAAAGACAGGAACTGAAATTCCACTTCACATCATTCAAAGTAACACTCAATTTGCCTATTATGTTACAGATCTCTCCCACATTTATGATTCAATTTAGGAGATAATGTCAATGAAATTGAACGTTGTGACTGGATAATAGACAGCTGCTGAAAGCTGAATGCAAAACAGGAGATATTTTCTGAGAAAGAAACTATTTTTTTAATGATAAAAGTTTGGTTCCATTACTGGTATTACTATTATACAAACTGAGATGCTATCACTTGTGAAAAGCAATAAATAAGTTTCTTCTTTCCATGACAAGCCAAAAGAACAAATTTGCTTTTATACTTCATTGTATTCAATTGAAAACCTGCATTCTTGTTAGCCAAAAGATGGAGCAAGTCAGTGAGGGCTTAGTCTGTATTTCAGTTCCCCAGATATCTTTATAATTAACCTGTTCCATTTGCTTATATAATTACCTTAACATCAGTCATAGAGTTCAAAATCATGAACTAGACTCTACCTAAACCAGGCAACTATTCAGACCTGCAGAAGTATTCAATTCAGGATCTGCCTAAGACTTTCTGGCTAATGCTGAGTTTATATGGTAAACTTCCTACAAAGATTTAAAGGAAAGTCAAGGTTAAAAACCAAGCACTGGGGTTTCAAAGTTAAGCAACCAATATTAAGAAAAAGAAAAAGGTTCATAGGTCTAGAAAACTTAATTCAGGACCTTTATGCATATGCTTTACAACACAAGTCTGTGATTTGTTTTGTATTACAACAACTTGATATCACATTATTATTTGCCATCTCTGTTCCTTTCCCTCTGTCTCCATCTCTTATCTGTCTTCCCTTTTAGTTTTTCCCCTAGTCTAATTTATGATTCCATCTTTGCTCCCTTTCTTTTTTTCTAAGCCTTTAGAGTTCACTGCAGCAGGCACAAGGAAAGTCTCTGGGGTCTCAGTTCTCATGTCAACCAGCAAAATGGCAGAGCCAAATTAGCTTCTGCTTCCCTGTCTCAAATGTACTCACTCATTTTGTTGATATTTAAAAAAAAATAAAAATCCATCAGTTAGGAATTTTAAGAGAATGCAAGATGCCTAGTGTTTTCTACAGTTGAATCTGACAGCTAGGCCTTAACAAGCCTCAGGGAATCAACTTTTTTTTTTCTTTTTTTCTTCTTTTTTCTGTTTTCTTTTTTCTTTTTTCTGTCTTTCTTTCTGTCCTTCCTTGCTTGCTTCCCTCTTTCCTGTTTTTCTTTCTTTTTCTTTCTTTCTCTTTCTTTCATTTAATTCCCTTTCTTTCTTTCTCTTTCTTTCTCTCTCTCTCTCTTTCTTTCTTTCTTTTTTTTCTTTCTTGTGGTAGAGCAAAGGCAAGTGGAATCACAATCGTTGTATATGGATAGTGGAAACTGTATTTGCAAATGCATGCATACATGGAAACATGCTAGGTAACACACAATGACAGAGCCAATCTGCAAGACAGGCTTCCAGAGTGATTGTTTTCCTGGGTATATTCATGATGGATGTTTTACCATTGTCCTCATAGAAACTTCTTATTGTGCGGCAGATAACTGATTGCCTGTGGACGTTATCCACTGTGTTATGAAAGTAATCTTGAGGGCAGTACCAACAAATTCTGAGCTGCCTAAACTCACTAGGAGTTGACCATAAAGTTGAAGAAGATTACATTCACATTTGTCAGGCCATAGGCAAATGGGCCATACTGACAACATGGGAAATTTTTATTCTCAAGGTATTGATGTTCAGTTTATGGGACGTACATAGTGTGTATCAGGACCCCATGATCATTAGTCACAGGCAAAGACGGAATTATATCCTCTATGGCTGTACTAACAGCAGGGTTCCTCCAGGCAGATCCCAGGTGTATTTGTCTCAAGGATAGACCCAACACTGTCAGGCATTCTGTTCCTCCGGGCAGCCACAATGGATATTAGGCAAACAGCAGATATCCATGACAAAACAGATTGTGTCACACCTTCCACAGCAATGAAATTTCCAATGCAGAAATTGCTATGTCCAGGAGCTGTACAGCCTGATATATTTGTTTTCTCACTTGAGGTGGTACCTAAAGAAAGGTACCTTCTTACACAATGCCACAAAAACACACCTGAAAATTAGCTGTTCTTTAGTTACCATCCTTTGGCTTCTTGCTCATTAGGCAAAACCGTGACTACAGTGAAACATGGTGAAACAGAGGTTGTCAGCAATTTTACAGAAGATTTCTGGCTTGCTTTCTAGTATCAGTCAAGGTGGCATAGTCTGGAAGATGACTTGGTCCTCCTTGCCCATCAAGATTCCTTCAGTTGTTTCAACTTTCCCTACCTTGCTAGTGGCATCTTGGTTTAGAGGAGTGTGAACAGTATGAATTCAATAGGTTGTGGGTCCTAATGTCAGTGCATTGCAGACACTGGAGGAATACTATGACTGCTAGACAACCTTTGTTAGGATGGGCACCAAAGGTTTAAGGGGTAGGTGATATCCCAAGGCCAGCCAGTATTGCATGCCATGTAGATGCTGCCAGATATCCTAGAGCTGCTCTAGGCTTCTGTACTGTCGATGCAGAGAAATCACTCCATACTTGGGTGTCTATGGCTGGGACAGCACTTGAGAGGGCCCTAAAAATCAGGAGAAGAAGCTTGAGGCTCAAAAATGTAACAGGCATTGCTGAGCACAGCTGCTAACCGTTAGGCCTCCACTCCCTATAGAAGTATAGACGTGTTTTTCCAGTATATTGGGGATCAGCTATTGTAATAGCTTTTCACTCCCACAATATCCAGCCTCCTCTGCTGGCTGCTGTCTAGCTTGGGCCTGCACATGGGGTTTCATCAACAGAAACTAATAGAAATAATGCCTAAATTGGACACTTCACACAGGTGGTCATTAAAATATTTACAGGCATGCCACAAGGTGAATTAATTAACTGTAACATCAATGATGTTAATTGTAGATAGTATGTGTATCCTGCAATGTTGCTTTCAAATTTCCCCTGCAATGGGAGTTTTCTTTCTGGTACGGCCTTGTCTTCACATTAGACACCATCATACTTCAAAGACCATGTAGATATTCTGTTGCCTTCTCAGCCAACTGGTTAAACAGAAGCACTGCATGCCTGATAGCAATTATAGATTCACCAAAAAGCGAAAAGAAGACTGCAGCTTTTTACATCCCTTCATTTGTGTTAGGTTTACTTGGCCTCATTGGGATGTGTATTATTTGTTTTCTATGAATATTCAAATTAAAAGGCAAATGGCTGCAGAACAAATTGTTTGCTACCAAAACAAAATACAGACTTTTCTGAACATAACAATAATAATAATAGTTATAATAATGATAGTATTAGCGGTAGTAGTCATCATCAGTATTATGAAGGTTATATCATGTTTTGGAAAAGTACACTTGACTGTTGCTCAGTATCCAGCAGGGCTTATGGACAGACTGATAAGTTTGCAGTAAAAAAAATCTTAAAATACATTAACAAGTAAATTGATGGAAAGGGATATACAGCTTGATGTTTTCATCAATTTTGCACAAGAAGTCAGCTATAATACAAATATTTAATTCGTAGCTACATCCGGGGGTCTCACATGCTGTGCACAGGACACAAAAGGTAAATTCAGATTTTAAAAGCTGGCTTTTTTGCCCATCAATAGGGTTTACATATAGTTCATTTACCAAAGGTGTTTATATTCTTTGAAAGTCTTTAATTGTCATATAATTTCATGTGAATATAAAATAGTTTAAACATCAATGAAAATATTCTGAAACAAAAAATAATGCATAATTTACTAAAGAACACCAAAGGGAAGTTGCGTTCTGACACAGTTTGAAAATTATTAGTAAAAAAAGTGTCCTTGGAGATTGCAAGCACCCTTGGCAGTAAAGGGCTTGATGATTTTGTATTTTCTTCAGTACAATGAAAACAAATGATTTCTATGGGGAATATACTTAATTCAGTGCTGCAGATTCTATTACCTAAACCAATAGTGCTTTTTAATGCAGTAAAATCAAGATATTCATACAGGAATTAATTTCTTTCATAAACTTTTCCAGAAAGAAATGAAACAATGCAAAATGCATAATTCATGTGTTTCACAGGAAAAGGGATACAATTGATTTACTTGTACAAGTAAAAAATAATGTATATTGTAAAGCAGCCTGTGTAATATTGAATCAAATTCAATATTTTATTTTCAAATTCAATGATTAAAAATTAGTGTGAATTAGAGACATAGGGTTCATGAAAGAAAACAACTGAAACTGTACAAAAAATCCCCACTGAGGTCTGCTGTAGAAAAGTAGAAAACTGGAGGACGCGGTTTAGAAGGTTGTATATGAAGTATTTTCTGTCAATGAGAACAGTGAGTTCATTTTTAGAAATGTGTAAAGTGATATTACTTCTTCTCCAATTCAACTCATCTAATTAGTTAAATAATTACAAAATATTTCAAAGAGAGTCATTGTATTTCAAAACAAGCAGAATTTCAATTGTTCTATATTACAGGTTTATATACTGAATTTAGTGAATTTATTATTGTTTCTTAATCTTGTATTGTGTTAACTGCTCAGTGAAGAGTAGAATAAATGAATTTGAAAGGGAACTCTGGAGATCATCTAGTCCACCCCTCTGCTCTAAGCATGGCTCTCTTCAAAGTTAGAGTGGCTTTCTCAGGGCTTTCTTCAGCTCATTCTCCAATTTGAAATTCTGCAAGGATGGAGATTCCACGAACTCTCTGGCAAAACTATGATGATGCCCTGTTAATATTGCCAAGCAATTTTAGAAATATGTGGTTTTTTTGTCTGAGTTATAGATTTAAAAGTTTTTTACATGCCACCTTAGACCTGTACACGTCCTGAATTTCTTGCTTCCTGGTCAGCATATTGACTGTATTTAAGGTATTTTCAGCATTTTAATGATATGTGTATGTGTGAAAGACATATCAACAGACAAAGAATACAATCCCCTTAGGATGCATTCAGTGTGTACAGCAAACCCCTTTGGTAATGCTGTATAGGTTTGTTATTGCTCGAAAGCATTTACAATTATTTATATCATAGCTATACCTAGTGGTACCTTCTATAGATGAAGTATATTGTTTTATATCCTTTCACTCTTCTCGAAGTAGCAATTAAAGTTTAATTTCAGTAAACAATTTATCAGAAAATGCTCATTTTCACTCCATTTTTTTTCTAACAGAAAGTGAAAAATCCTGCTTTTCTCCCATATATGTAAAGAATCTATAAATACTACATTTCTCGTGTGGTTTACAAGTCCCTGCATTGAGTAAACATTCTCAAACTTAAATTAACTAACTTTGCCTCACTAATTTGTACTTGGTGTAGAGGAATCTAGAGTATTCACTACCTTTCAGAGAGATGGTGTGCGTTATTGTAAACACAGATTCAGAAGATGTATTTTGGAGGTGATGAAGAAAGACAAACCAAACAGGAGTAAGTTTTGTAGGCACTGACGAGAAGCTAAAGCCTATGAAGTGGCACCATGAATTTTTATACTGTTGGAGGAGGAGAAGATATTGCACTAGCCAGTGCTCCTTGCACTGAAAATATCAAGTACACAAAAAGTGATGAGTTTGCTTTTTAGTATCTTCCCTAAATTCAATCAGCAAGATTAAAATTGACTAAAATGTGCATGCAAAGCATGTATCTGCTATAAACAGGCAAAGTACTCTGAGTGCTCTTTCATCTGCTGGAGGAGGCCAAGGTTACACTGCCACCACTCAAGAATTTAACTTGATGGTGGTGAGTTTGTTGGATTTTTTGGTTGTTTTATTATTATTATTATTATTTTAATTTTAAAGCTGCTCTGTTATTGTGAAACCCTAATGGTTTTCCTATTACTTGGGTAGCCAGAATATATGATGTTATCTACTGTGACAATGTTATTAATTTACTGTAACAATAAACCATGACTATCTGTAGCATGCATGCTGCATGCTGAAATTCATATGCTTACATTAGTTAATAATAGATGATTTTATCTGCCTTTCTGCATTTGTTTTTTTCAAACAGCTCTTCTTGAAAATTTCAGGTGTCTCCTATTTACTAACAAGTCATAATTCCTTGAATGCCACCTCTGTCTTCTTATCATACATGGTATAAAGAATGGTCTGCCCTGTCCCCCACCCCCTTTTTCTAATTACTGCAATTGTTACTTGAAATCTCTATTCACCTGTTTTAGATAAAGCACATAAAATGATGGAATCTCTTAATTTTAAGCACTGTCTATGTTAATAAAACAGACCATGATGGTGTTTAGCTATTTACAGTAACATGATCCATTCTGCTAAAGACAGGTTTGAGGTATGTATCTTTCTGCATGTATTTAGAAGAACATTGACCCAACCAAAACCCTTGCTTCACTTTCTTAAAGGACAATTTTGCTTTATTCTCACTTCAGTAACTGCACAAACCATCCAGGCTGGCCTGAAGCAAGAGGAAGTTCCTTAATAGTGATGCTACAAAACTGAGTTTGAAAGAGGTGGCCTCAGATTGCTCTAAATTCCACTCCATTTGTTTCAGAAAGGACTTCCAGATTTCCATCTGAGATTTCTTGGGCAAAAATAGGTCCCAACAGCTCTACATTTTTGATGTGGTACCAAGGCTTGTGCTGTGGAAATTAGATGTTCATTTTCATTAAGTACAGTGCATGTCAAACACATCAGACCTACTGGGCAGATATCAATTTAGTAAGATGATTTGCATGCAAGGTTTAGCACAATGCAGCATGCAAACATTTGCCAGCTGAAAAACACAGCAGAGTAGTCAGTCCACTTTCACTTAATGGAACTAAAATGAAGTCTCCAAAGTTGGCAAGGAAAGAAGGTGCTTTGTACTTTACATTATCAGCCTGTTCCATCTCTTATGAAGTCACTTGCAAATATTCCCAGTGTTTTCAATTATGGGTGACTGCTAGTGCATCTCCTTCCACAAAAGGAACATGAGCATAGTTTCGCTACCTAAGCCAGCAGAGATAACTGTTAGATGATATATGCGTTCCTTCCACTATCCACAGGAAAACGTATCTGTCTGAGTGTAGGTGCCATTCTTATTAGCAAAACTTTGTTATTCTTTCTCTTTCTTCTTTTTTTTTTCTTTTCTTTTTCTTTTTTTTTTTTTTTCCCTGGTGAATGTGTTAGAATTTCCAGCAAAGAGAAAATGTACAGTGCAATGTTTCCTGCAATCCTCCCAAAGGACTTCCATAGGGAACCCAAAGGTTTAAAAGGAATTACACAGATAACATTTACTATTCTGCCACATATCTTTACTTGCAAACATTGAATGCCACTGTGCACTCCAGCAATAGCATAAGACAGTATTGATTGATTCACTTCCATGAGCAGGGAAAATCTATATGCTGAATTATATTCTTCACTGTAAATTTTGGGAAGATTTATGTTCCTTTTTAATAGTTTATCCAAAACAGCTGATCATTACTATACCATGATAAAGACAGAGGGACTAAAAATGTTTTAACTGCATTTAATACTCCAGTTTAACAATTCAATAATGTCTTCAGCTATCCGATGTATTAATTATGCCACAGTTTCTTCTTATAAGGGTTTAAAACATGGCACGATAAGAATTCAGCCTGTCTGCTTTGTTCTCACTTCTTGGGTTTGGAGGAGGAGGGAAGGGTGGTTGCTTAGTAAAACACTATCTCCTTGAATGTAGGTAGGGTTTTACATCTTTGCCATCCATGTGAATCCTTCCAATGGACTCTTTAGAAAAAAGGCCCCAAAATCAGGGAGGGGGAGGGAGTGGGCATCTTTTCCACATAGTGCAGCTCCTCCTGATGCTGCTGTTGACAGACAACGGCCTCTGTCACTTATTAGTCTTCTGTGCTGTGTGATCTGCAGGCAGGGATTTGTGTATGACACTGGGTAAAGTGCAGAGGAAACCACCATCTCTCAACTATGACATGACTACGATGGCTTACTCCTCTAGGAAAAAAAATGCATAGATAGGTAAATTTTGCTGGAGCTGGAATAAAAATGCATGGGAAGGGAGAAAGTATATTTCATTTTTTATTATATTCCACTAGTGGAAAGTCATTCCTTTCACTCTTTAGCACTTAACTACAAGTGGACATGCTGTTTGTCTTCTGAAGCTTCTTTTTGCTACAAGGAGATTTCTTGAATTTGTTCTGATGTTCAGGTTCACTTGACAATTAGATTATTCATTGTTTTAGATAGGTATATTTATATCCTTGATCTCTGGGCAAATCTTGAAGAAGTGCAGGACCTCTGTCTGTTGACCAGCTTACCTGCATCTGTTGTGATTACTTGTATCCACATATCCACAAAGCCATGGCATGTTGCTTTGCTTCTGTGTTTTCACTTGCTCAGCACATCCTCTCCTGATACCTAAATTTATATTCAGTAGTAATTCATTCTGCAACTTGTACTGCTGACAGGGTAGACAGTTCTGTAGTGATATTCTCTCTGATGTGTTGAATGCTGCACAAGACAGAGAAGAAGTCATTAATATATTAAACTTAACAAGATGACAATTAGTGGGGAACATGGCTCTCTAGATGTGTTTCAAGCATGCATTTAAAATATGAACATAAATTCTTTTGAAATCTGGCTGTTCTCTATCTAAGTTTCCTAATTGGGGTTGAGAGTTACTAATGGTACTGATCTCAAGCCACTCTTGCCAGGATTGATTTTGTAAAGGGATGAGTACTCTGGACCCAATTCAGCACATGCTTCTTATGCACATGCCTAACTTTAAGCCACATAAATAGTTCTGCTTAAAACAAAAATCATTCTTGTGGTCTCAGGTTGAACATGTACTCAACTGCTTTGCTGGAGCAAGGCACGAGCTTGCAGCCCATTCAGTAGATTTTCACCCACAAAAATTTCATTACCCTATTCTATTTTTTGTTGCTTGACCTCCAAGGAAGTCATTTAGACCAAAGCCTTCTCTCCTATCCTTCATCCCTTTCTGCCTGTTTAACTAAGGCTCCTTTTTTTAAGCTGTTGCAACTGCTGCTATGTGTTTTGGCTTAGCTTGACATTATTTAATGTTGACAGAATTCTTTTCAGCTAGTTAAGAGAAACCTAAAGAAGCCATGCTGAAAACTAGGTAAGTTTTTCTAGCTAGGGGTTTTGCATCAGACTTAATTTAGACACAGACATCCAAAAAATCTCCTTGAATTTCCCAGTTATCTGCAATCTCTTGAACTGTGTCTGTCCTGATGTGGGATAGCACAAGAAGAAAGGAATCACAGACCCTCAGTGGCTGTGTGTTTTCTCTTAAGTATGTGGCACATGCTATATTACGAATTTAAGCATGTTTCTTTCACTGCAAGTTCACCGTAGTCAGAATATTTTGAATTTGCTATGATTATTAATGTACATCTGCTCATTATTGTGATAAAACTGAAAAGCTCAATATTGTCAAACTATACTTTCTAGATCGTGTGGCTCATAAAATATTTTTTTGGAGGTATTGAAGACAGACAGACACATATATACAAAAAATCAATGCAAGTTTCGTGTGTACACAAGTCTCAGCTTAGATTAATTCGTCATGTAATCATGTATCATGCATCAGTAACAGCATCATAAACAGAGTAACAGGTGGCTGAATATAGCACAAGCCCAGCTGTAGGGAGCCTGACCTAGTGAAATCTAGTTTATCTGAGACCTAGTTTATGAATGCTTTTGCAAGACTACTGACATGGTTCTATCCCTAGAAATTCAGTTGTGGCCTCCTGCTTCCTACAGTGAGGAAGAACACAGACCATGGTGTAGAAATGCAGTTCATGGAAGTTCTTTGCAACAAAAATGCATTCTTGCTTAAGAGCGTCTAGAATCCTCTTCCCAACCCAAAACCACAGAGTGACAAATAAGTCTCTCCCTCTCTAAAGCCATAACGAAGAACTGTATTAACAAGGCAATAAAAAGCTTGTCAGAAATTAACTGCCTGGTTTTCTCAGGGAACATAATTTTTTTTCTCAGCTTGAGCCCATTCCACCCTCTGCACTAAAACACTCCAAGGGGCTGGCAGTTGCTGGGTCCTGTGGGGTAGCCCTGCTATGCTTGTGGGAGGTCTGGTGAGGAGGATGCCCACCCAGGGCATGAAGTATACAGCCTCTGTCCATTCCACCCATCCACAGTGCTGCAACAGGCAGCCCAGACAGCTTATTTATTACCTCCCAATTTGTATGTAATTTCTTCGTGCTTCTACAGAAATAGAATAACAGCATTATCTTTGGTGAGATAAGAAGGCATCAGGCTGAAGCATGACTTTTACTTCCGTACAGTCATTTTATTGTGGCTATATATTAATGAGTAGCAGGATCCTGAAGAACAGCAGATATGGAGCTCATATTCTCATGTTATTGGTTAGTTGTTTACTAAAAATCAAATTCAGTAGACTAATTCACTTGCTGGGAAATTTCTTGGTACAAAGGTGTGTGTGTATGCATGTGCACATACATGTTTGCATATATGTGTGTTGAACAGCTTCCTGTAAGAAGTGTTGTTTAACAGTGTGTTTGCTGGAGTGGTTGGTGTTCACACGGTTCCAAAGCAGATGCAAGATATCCATATGCTGTGTGTGCTCTTTTATGTCTTAAACTGCATTTACTGTGAAAATATGTGCAGTATGTGATGATGATATTTATCTGTCTCTACCGGATCTTGGATTTATACTTGCTTTTCTTTTTTGTGAACCTCCTGGTAAAAGATTCATTAGCGTTTACTGAGTTGATAAACAGTTTCTATTCTCCAGTCCTCTTATCATTTTCTATCACGCTTTTGAATCGTTTATTTTTACTCATTGATATCCAGTTTTGTAAAAACAACTTTGGATAACTAGCACATTGAAATTCAACAACCATTAGAAGACATTTGACACAAAATACTTGTCCCCTGTCCTTTGATGCGTTTTCTCACTGCCCTAAACAAGCATTTTGGAACCAAGTCCTCTGTATCTAGACTGCCCAACAGCTAAATATAGATGCATCCATCTACCTGTCTGTCTGTCTATCTACCTATCTAACTAAATATCTTATGTTTGCATACTGAAACAATTTTCCTGGACAGTTTATTTTCTCAGCAGAAATTTGCAATAACTGAAAGAAAGTGACTACAGAGTTGAATATGCTGTTATCCAAAACTCTCCCCAAAAAGGGCAGACTTTGGGAAGCTTCCTTTAAATGCTCAGATCCTTAGTACTTCATATTCTGTGCAAAAAAAAAGTGAGTGAAAAATGAACAAGTCATGGTTTTTCAGTGCTCTAGTGACTTATACTAATGTATTCCTTTATCTAAATACAGATTTCTGTTTAAAATTCAGTATGCAGGGGTATTATGAATTCCAGTTTAATAGATTCCAAATAATTGCCCTTTAGAAAATATGAATAGCTGTTTAAAGCTACTGATAAGAATATACTATTTCTCCCCTAACAATGGACCTTCCACATTAACTGTATCATATATGCCCGAAATTAGTTTATTAATTTTTTTTATTGATATGCAAACTACATGGTGATGGCAGATGGCAAATAACCCCTCACTCCAACACCAAACCCTCCAAAAAAAAACCTTGTCTCTGCTACTGTTCCTGTAGTGGGACAAAAAAAGAGAGATAAGAAGATAGCTTTATATTGAAGGCAGGCCACTGAAATGCAGATGATGCCAGCCTCACTTGTACTCGGTTTTCAGATTTTCTGGTATAAAAAGAATAAGATATAAAATCGAATTAATGACCAGATTTTGCAAAACTACAATTCAAGATGCTTTCTCTGTGCTGTTCAAGCTATCTCTGATTGCCGTTTAAAACAACCATTCTAGGCTTGTTCTTTTATTTAAAAGATGAGCATCCACAACTACTGAAATTAAAAATACATTAATCATATATTCAACATCGGAATGACCTGACAAAAATTTCACTTAACAGAGATGATGGTTTCTTCACAATGTATGAAACCCTTTGAAAGAACAAAACAAACCAGATTAAATGTATCTGCAGTTGAATTTGCAGTAATGCATACAACATGATATTGGAAGTTTCTGAGGTTGTATGAGTTCTGTGTGCTAAACGTACCTGCTATACTTATATGCAGCGCTTGGGAAAAGGTATGAAAAATGTGAATCTATTAGAAAACTAACACAGATTTTTTAAATGTTATTTTGTTTTGTGAAGTTTCAAATATTATCTCAAATATTTAAGGAGGCATACAAAGATATTGGACACTGACATCAGTGGTTTTATCAAATAAGGTGGTAAAGCTAAAGATATAAAAGAGTGCTAATATATGTTTTTTCACTAGGAAGTGGTTGGCTTCTACTTAGCTTTTAGATTACACTTGCTGGGTGAATAATACATATATAGAAAAAATTAAATTGGTATTCCTTATTATTTGCATATGCATAACATAACATTCTTGTGCTAGTCCTCACCAGCTCTCTCTGTCTGTATGTGACTTACAAGTTATTTATGTACAAAGACTGCATCCCATCTAAATATTTGCTGCTGGGAAAATGTTTGTCAAGGTCCTTATTTACTAAAGCTAATTGCAAAAAGAAAACATCTTCATTCATTCATGGAGGTTAGAAAGTTACTGTAAGAATTGTTCCACTTTCCTCATTTTCATTTTTCCTACCTACAAGCAAATTAGATTTGCTTTCTGATTAATTTTCCCTTGGCAAAGTTGGCAACACCATAAGAGGTCCTAAAAGTGGGTTAAAGCAGTTTTATGTCTTAACCGTAGTAGTATCTGTAATGCTTGGCTCTGGTCCCTTTAGCCTTTTCTTTTTTTCAATAGGAACAGGACTGTTACCCCCCTCTCAGGGCCTTTTCTTTCTCCCTCTGGGGTAGGCTGCCTTCTCCACACACCACTGGTACCCAGAAAAGAATGGTTCTTCTGTTTGTCTGGCTGCCTGCATATTGCATCCATTGCTCCATTCAGCCTGTCTTTTCAGGCCTGCTAGCTGCTGTACAACTTAGCTTTTGTGCTCTACTGCCAGGGGTTTTCTGAAGCCAGACGCTTTCTGAAAAGACAGTATATTTGCATAAACAATACCATGTGAGGAGGTCTGCTGGAAACAAAATCAAAATTCAGCCAAGCAAATCTTCCTGAACAACTCATTTCTTGCAACCAACACCTCCTATCGTTACCATCTGCGTACTAAATTATGGCTGGAAACATGTGCAGCTCTTTCTTTTCACTTGCTCTTGTGTACGGATTCCTCATATCAGCTGAAGTATATTTTATTTTTGAATTTAGGTGGAACAGATACTCTTAAAAGAATATGGAATGAGAAAAATATGGTAGTGTTAAACAAGGAACAGAAGGCCAGCCATGCATCAGTTAGCTTGCAAACTAGATTGGATTTATACTGATGCCTCATCAAAATGCACATCAGAAACAAGATCTACTCATCAGCTTGCTGAGACTTCAGGTCAGTGATGGCAGGTCAGCTTTATCGCAACAGAGCAGGGAGAGAAAGGCTTATTTACTACTGTGGCTGATAGCCGAAAAAAGCATTCTGGAAATGCGTGTGCTTAAAACAAATCTCCAGTGGCTTAAAATATTGGATATTCTGAGTGCATGTGTATGTGTATGCACATAAACACAAACATAAAGATATCATGCATATGTATACATCAGTGAATTCATGTATATTTCTGTGCACAAGCAAACATGCACATGGTCTGTGCTATATCCTCTGTGTGCATTCACTGTATCTTACCCATGGGAATAAAAATAATTAGGCTAACCCTACAGAAAGGCAGACAGGCAAACCAGAAGTAGCTACACGGAAAAAAAGGAAGAAAATAGTTTCATAAACCACTGCTCAAATCTCCGACTTATTTGCATTTTTTAAAATTCAAATATCTAGCTAGGTAATGCATCTGTCACTATTCCATTAAATTGCAATCTTAATTTTGTTTTCTTGCTCAGATTCTTTGGGTATAATTAAATAACAATATTTGAATGTGTCTCCCCTACCACATTAGCTACCACTTTAGGTCTCTGCGTACAGCATCTTCTGTTTTGCACTGCCTATTAAACCACACTCCTCTGTCAGGAAATGGCGCCTACAATTGCATTAAACATGTAGAAATACCATGAATAAGGGGTTCTCCTTCCATCCCACTGCCTTGATCATAGCCCACTTTCCAAGCACTAGTACCACATGGATTAGGACAAGCCGAATTTCCTCCATGTTAACTCCATACACTGGTTAAAGCAATGCACACAGGGGATTCTTGGGGGCCTCTTTGATAGACCTGGTTTCTTCCCATACAAAACCCAGTACACAGTGGAGCAGTTTGAACAGGTGTCACATCATGTTTTGCTACGTACAGACAGGGTTCCTATCAAATGGCTTCTGTGAGTCAGTAATTCATGAGTCAGTCTTCCTTTCTGTCATGGGGCTGCAGTCAGGGTACATCTCACCCCAAGGATGTACCCAAATAGACAGGAAGAAGAGGGAAATCTGCACATCTACCACAGCTTTAGGTGAGCTTCCAGGCATCATGAGGGCACGGTCCTGTCAGGGTGACTGTCACCTGCCTCCTGCCTCCATCAGCCTATGAGATGCAGGTTAAGGGCTTCCTTAGCTGAAGATTTTCTCTTACACACTGTTAATAATCAATATAGTCAAACACTGGGGAGGGAGGCGCCATTTCTCCCTGAGGACAGATGCCAAATCCCATTATGCTTCTGTTTGAAAAATCTGTCAGATGCTGCCAATAGGTTTAGGCTGCAAACACTGGAAAGAAATACATTCATTCCTTCATATAATTTTCAAATCATTTAAAAGATGTGGAGCTTTGTTATTCTTGCCTAGAATATAAAGGAGTCCATTTCATGAAACAGTGGGAAATGAAAGTCAGTAAAGGTTCTGTGAAGGCACTGGGCCTAGTAACTCTTTTTACCAGATTTCAACTTCGGGGAATCATCCCTTTATCATATTTGCTATGTGTTACATGAAAAAATTGCTACACAAACAACATACATGGAAACACATTCATTGGGGTTTAATAGGTGTGCTAGAGATAGGAATGCCCACTAACTTCTGTAAATATGGCTTTATTCGTCTACTTCATTGCCCATAGTAAGTCTTTCATTATTCTGAAATTAAATGCATGGCTAGTGAACCTTATTCAAACCACACCTGGTATTGTTTTACATAAGTGGCTGTATCAAACAAATGAGAAAACAACAATAAATACAACCAGAATTTGGTGCTTTACCAATAAAATACAAAATACCTGCTACAAAAATGTCATAAAGCTGTGAGTTATACACCCTAGGACTTCCAGGATGAGTGCTCAGCACAAAAGAGTAGTCTTCAGTTACACCATAGTAAGGGATGCTGCTTCTTTAGTAGGTATTGGGATAGGTGGAAATTTGAACACAAGGTGCATTAGCTGGTCTGGATGAGCTGCAGCATCAAACTGGGATCAGCTGAGGGTCAGAAACTGGCCATGAATGCTTTTAGAGAGGGGGCCTGGGACATGGGCACAGCAGGCAGCTGTTTACTCCAGCAGAATCTCAGGTTTAAGCACCAGAAAGCTTATCTGTATTCTAGCAGCATCAGCTCCTGGTTCTGCGTTGAAGGAATGAGTCTCTCCCAGGTTCAGACGTCTCTGCATGACCCTGCTTGGCACTGCAAGTTCAAGCAAGGTCCTCTATCTCTTCAAAAGCCAGACATGGCTTCATTACCACTCTGTGCCTAGCTCGTACTCTCACATTTCTCCTCCTAGTAAGGTCTGAAACTGGCCTACTGATTTCACTTGTCCCTTCAGCAGAGGTCAAACAGTTGCAACCTCATGGAGCCGTCCATTGATGTCAATAGAAAGACATATCAGTATCAATAGGACTCAAATCAGTAAGAAATATGGAGGACAAACTACAGTGGTCTCATTAAAGGCAATTCCTCAGGTTAAAGCTGGGACATGAACAGGGAAATACAGGAGAAATTTACATTTCAGCATTAACCAGTGTCTTCTCACTTGTCCAAAAAAATGGTACATATTCCTTTCTTTTAAGAGCAGTTAGCTTCACAGTGACTGGGTTGCTTCTTTAAAATAAGCCACAAAGGAACACTATTTCTAAAACAAAGCTCAGGAATACATCAATCTGAAAACAGAACTTGCACTTCAGTGATTAGCAATTATGCATCCTGCAGTTAATAGGCTCCACATATGTTAGCATAGACATTAATCTGTATGTTAATCTCTCTGCTTTTCTGAGGATTTTCTCTATATAACCCTCCCTGCCCTGACCAAAAACAAACAAACAAAACAAACAACAACAAAAAAAGATAGTGTTTGTGTAAGAGAGGAATTGCCTGATTATCATTAGCTGTGTGCTCATCATAGTGCAGGAAAAATTAGAGGCAAAGGGAGGTCTGGAAGTAGAAGAGAGGAACAGTGAACTCCGCATTGTTTGCAGAATGTGTTTTTCATGTAGTCTGCAAAAAGCTTTGGAGGGGGGGGTTGCATGACTGGATTTTGTAATCCTCGTAACTTATCAATAAGATAAATGGAGGAGAACTGAACAGCTAGTGGCCTCAGTCTCAATGATTCCAGGATAAATCCTTTTAATAAACATGAAACTGCAGCTAAGCAGAAACTCTTAAGTCCTACTTCTGATTTAAAGGTGTTTACCACTGTATCTGCTACATTTTTCAAGTTATATTCTCCTCCTATCTTTTCAATTTTATCTCTCTGGCTGCCCATACAGTTAATTGTTGTTTGTTTGTTTTTTGCATTTATTCTTCAATGATGAAGTGTGAATGTACATACATAGCACATTAATATATGTATACAATGAGAATATGCATACAGTTTTGCTTTGTAGTGGCTCCCAAGAAGACTGAATGGAAAATAACCATCATACTACAGTCATCTTGTTCATGCTTAAAACATGCTCTTGTCTGTGCGGCAAATTTACAATTGTGAAACATGCAGAGGGAGAAAAAATGGAAATGTCATTTATAGAAAACTGTTACTTACAGATAGATTTTCCTACAGCATTGCTGGTGATGGTGGAAACAAAGGAAGTGTTTAAAAAATGAAGCAAATAACACTGTTTTCACAGCATTAGGACTCCTTCACTAGTTAATCCATCAGAAATGGGATTTGACAAGACTTGATTTATATAATAAATGTTTGATTAATGTATACGTTTCCACAATATAACAACAAAAATTTGGAAGTTCAAGATTTAATATCAAGGCTTCCCTTGAAATACACAGGGGAAAAAATACATTTAGATCTCTCATTTATTTTCCAATTAACTGTTCTTTATCCATGCATTAATATTACAGATGTCTCAAGAATAATTAAAACAGATAAGCAGTTTATAAAAATCTTCACATTTCATGCTAATTATAATAATGTAATGTAACATTTCTATTAGCAGCTTTTGTTCCCTCCCCCCACCTTTACTTTTAGCAACCCTAGGGCCTTAGCCAGTCAGCATGTTATAAATCTTTGTTAAAATACGACATGAAGCTGAGAAGCTTGGAACCAAGCAAATTGGACAGTGATGGAGCTCCCCGTTCTTTACCTTCATTTCCCAACAGCCAGCCTGTCATCAAATACGAAAACAATGATTTTTTTTTTTCGCAACTTCTTGCTGTGAAGGCTAAGGGGCTCCCAGGGCAGACAGTTGTGAGTATGGATTTTGAGGGAACACAGCCAGCCCATGAAAAAAGTGGAGGAGAGCAATTTGATCCTAGCATCCTGTTAGAGACATAAATCATGGACCTAGAAAGGAACATCGGCATCAACACAACCGCTACCACCATATCATGCAACTATATTCACAAGCAGTTAAGTCTCATCTGAAAATGAATTGGTTTGTTTGTTCCCACTATTCCTATGGAAAATTATTACAGGAAATTAAAAGTAATCATTCTAATGGGAATCCCTACTCATGTTTGATGTTCGAGCCATCTAGTGAGAGAACAGAAGCAATGCCATGTGGTGTTACACAAGCTCTCCCACACCTCAGTTCTAGCCATCAGTGGAACCAAAAATATAGTCAAGCTAAACAGCATCATTATCATGAGCTGTTTGGTGAAAGAAATAAAAACAGGTCCAAAACCCTAATCTTGCAAACCCTTTACATTAATAAAGAGGTTTCCTTTGCTGAAATATGAGACTTCGCATCAGGAAAATTATTTATGTGCTCAAGTGTTTAAATGAACAGGATAAATTTGTCCAATGAATTATCTAGAATGAAAAACATGATCAGCTCTACTTGTAGAAATACAAATGACCCGCACATGCAGAGGCACACAATTGTGTACACCCCTTCTACTCTGGTACCGCAGGGAAAGGCCAAGCATTCAAGAGTGCTTCTTCTTGCATCTCTCAGCAGCCTCTTCCACAGAGGCTTTAAGCCTCTGTCTTTAAGCAGTAATTGGTGTCATAATACAGTTAATGTATCTCCATATGTTTCAAAAATACACTCATCTGAGCTTTCAGAAATAATAATGTAGTTTAGGTTTCATTTTGTTTCTATTCCTGAAATAGACTGTGATATAAGTCAGTGAAAATGAGATATTAAATAAAACCTTGCTCCAGTGCAAAGTTCTGAAACCTTTCTTTAAGGAGAAGAGTACATATGTGCATCTCCTTAGCCACTACCCAGTGTATTGATTCAAAACTACAATACTTTTTTTTATATAACTGAATTTACCTTTATTTATTGTAATATTGATAGCATTGTTCAGGCTGCATTAGATAATGTACTAGATAAGATACCTTTTTAAAACCTCTTACTGAGATCCTATTGGGACTGGCACGTAATTGAAAACACTTAATGGAATATTTCAGGGCATATTGCCAAAGAATGAACAAGAGACTCACGTTTCATTTTAAAATGCCATAGAAAAATCACCTAAAATGATCGTAGCTGTGGTTTAGCATAGAAAAGGATGGGTGTTATAATTCACAGAGACTTTCTTTCTTTCTGAAATTATTTTCTCTCTTTGTTGCATTTGACAACTCACCCACTGTCTTTTCAGAAATGTCTGACATTCCTTTTAATTAAATAGTGAGGGGTGACAAGCAATATATTTTTAGAAGATTGCTGACTGCATTGGGTGTGTTTTCATCTTCAGGGCCAAAACCCAGTTGTTTTGCTCCTTCTAGAAGAAATATCAGTGCTTACAATTTCTGTCTTGACCTATTCTATGATGGTACAAATCCATATTGTAACTCTTCAAGTTAGGGCTTAGTTTGTACTATCCTTACTTCTGTTAGGCCATAATAATATTTAGGTCTTAGAGGGCTCAAAATTGTGAAGCTCTGAGGTTTCTGATGGCAGTACAGCAAAATCCAGTAAGGACACTTTTCAAGCTGGAGGTTTTACTATGAATTTACTGGGTGCTTGCACAGCCCCAAACAAAATGAGGTGTCCTTCTTTGGTTGTTATAAGTAAACTGAGGAACAGAGAGTTTGAGTGGGCTTTCTTCCACTCACACAATAGACTACCTAGAAAGCTAACAGCCAACCTCCCTGTCCAGAGCATCCTATAAACTACCAGAAGGAGATCCCCTGAATGCAGCTGACATCCATACGCATTCACACTGCAAATTTACCATTGAAGCACTCCCTCAACCATTGAAACTTTTGCACAAGGAAAAAGTTTCTACCAAAAGTGTCATATTCAGAAGAAGCACTAAAAGGTATCTTAAACTGAGATAAATTCTCTAAGTTAAATAGAATTCCTAAAGTAAGGAAATTCATTTCAGGCTTAACTTTTCAAAACATAACTCTTTCTACACTCAAAGGCAAGTTTACACTATTTTGCTGATCCAGGCTTGGCCAACCACGTACTACGAGCCTGTCTTCATCTATGCCAAGAATTACCAGGGAATACAGAAATGTTTTGTTGTACCTGTACAGCTTTAGGAGCCTGTATAAAGCCAGCGTACTTAGACCCTTTTACTCTAATTTTGTAGACTAATATTGTTCAATTGCTACTGACATTTTAGCTCTAATTAATGCTAAAAGTATTGATGCCACAAGGACGTGTCATCGAGCTCCATTGCATTCTAACAGCAGGAAGAGAATCCACCTGGGGCAAGTGATTGTGTTTACTTTAGCCTCTTTTGCTTTTGCAGTCTCCTTTGCAAGGTACATTGCAGAGATAAACAGCACTGGATTGTTTTTTATCCTTGCAATAGGCAAAAGACATAGGACCTTTTTATGGTCTGGCATTAAAGATTAGGTCTAAATCACAATAAAAAGCTTGAATTCAAAAATTCTCCAAACATTGTGTTTTGACATCCAGCTCCACATTGAAATGCACTTGAGTCCTGTTTATAACAAACTGTTCTCAGAGGAATCTCTTAATGACAGTCAGCCAACATCTTAAAAGGTTATAGCTCATCCCTCGTCTGTAGTACTAGACATGGACCTGGATTTACATAAGCACAAGGATGTCACCACACATTATCACCATATGTCAATGTGTATTTGCCTACAGGTTCGAGAACCACGTTAGTAAATAGGCCCTCCACAAATGTGCAGCAGTAGTAATAAAATATAGCAAATATTCTGAGAATTAGCTCATTGTTTCCACATGTCACTATCTACGAGAGTCTGTGCTGCTATCAGCTAATATTCCCTGCAGGCAGATTTTTACCACTGGGTGCTCAGAAATGATGAGGTTCCCTGGAGCTGTGCTTTGTTCTTTTTCTGTTCTCTATTCTTTTCTGTTATGTCCATTGGAAAGATGACTTAAAATCTGGAAACTGAAAGCAGAGAGGAAGCCACAGTCACCAAAACTGAGATGGCTTACGGGCTTGATAGCTATTTTACAAAGGTCAGCCCCAAGCACACCCTGATGATGAGAGAACTGGTCCTACAGAGATAAGCCAAACGTGGAATGAGCCTGTGGTGAGCAGAAATCTCCATGTCAGAATGGAGATCAGAAATCAATACATTGATTTCAGCCTATAGAAAATAAATTGATCGTGTGAGGTGTCTGCATTCATGGTTTGCCACAGGATGTGTAGGGGATTTACCACCTGCTTGAGAGGCACTGACCTGTTTGTTCAAAAATCAAATCATGGCCTTCCTAGCTAATAAGAGCAAACCAACATCAGTCACACCTTCACTAATAATTAATGTCTCCTTCAGAATATGTCCAAATCTCTCTAAATAAAACAATTACCTAGATAGTATCATATCTGCTTCTTGCAAATCCCATGCCTTAATTGCATGATCTCACCAAATGTTCCTGCCATTGGCTTCTGAGACAAAGTGATCAAGATCGAACAATGCACAGCATGTGCTCACATTAGGGACATCTCAAAAGCAGGTTTTGAACCAGGGCATATCACGGAGATGCCTAAAGCAGAAGTGATAAATATCTTCCTTGTGGTCATGATTTAAAGCCTGGGTTTATACTGTTTGACTTCATCTGCCTTTGACAAAGTCACAGGTACCAGTGACTGATTTTTGTTTATAGTGCCAAGCTGGACTGGATGTTGCCTTGGAGGACACACTTCATATATCCTCTGGTATCTGAGGTGGTGAACACAGGCAGGATACAAAAATAAGTAATGAATCAGTGTAGTTGAATGTGCCATGCAATTTCACATACCCATCGTGGGGGAAGGGGTTTGAATGCAGTGCTGCTTGCCAATAGACACAGATTGTTTAACAGTCACCTCCAGGCAGTAAAACTGGTTGCAAGTTCAAGTGCCAGGTAATTTTATAGGATAATTATTAACCTTACTGAAGTTATTAGAGACTAGCTACTGAGAGACTTGTGAAGTGTGAGTTATCACTATCCATCAGAACAGGAAAAATAGCTAATCCCCTCAAAGATGAGCTGAAGATTATCTACCTTCTTAGATATTAGAGAAAAACTCTTCAGAAAGGATCAAATTACATGCAATTTTTACAGTTATGAGAGACAATTTACAAGATTTCTCTCCTGTTTCTCCACCACCCACTCACTACCCTTCATTCCCATGTTTCTTTCCAACAAGATGTTAGGAAAACATAGCTCTGTCTCAGCCTGCACTGGTACTGCCTTCTTCATGGTGCACCATAAGCAGTGAAGCAGTGATGTGAATATCATTATATCTTCCATGGAAAATGTTTCTAAAGATGATAGTGGAGCTAACACCATGTGCCAAGTCAGTCAGCACAGCTATTTCAAGGTCCCACAGTCTCCTCTCCTCCTCCCTCCTCCTCCAAGTAAAATTAGTTGTGCTGAGGATATGGGCACATTTGGTTTTTCCTTCTCATCAAGCCACTGGTGAGCTACTACTGCAAGACACTGTGGTTATCTTCCTCTCCTTCCCACCACTCCCACCCAGTATTGTCCCTAATGCTGAGTCTTCAGTACCTCTCCAAAAGCCAAATGCCACTATGGAACATTACAAGGCTACATCCTGTGAAGGAAAGGGCGAGCAAGCAAGTTCTGTTGCATTAACCAGTGCCAGCTTGCCTAAATAAAGCACCACATGTACATACTACTGAACAGAAATGGAGGTTAACAAGAGGGGAAGAAACAAAGAAAAGCTGTAGGCCAATTTTTGGAGGATCTCTTCAGTCTCCTTGAAAAAGGAGATGATACAGCATATCACCACAGCATGCACAGCATGCACACATGGTATTCTTCACCATTGCAGTCTCAGCCCTTCCCTAGCAGAGCCATGTGTTTGCACATCCTTTCTCCCTGGCTGTCTGGAACAGTCTTCTGTGGAAAACATGCAGAACTTGACTGTGTCTGCAAGTATTGCAGAAATGTGGTCTCAGTAACCCCAGAGACGCTAATGCCTTTGTTCCAAGCCACAGCTGATGATGCTCCCGCCCATTAAGCTTCTGCCACATACCTGCATCCATACATACTGGTGTTAGCTGTGCAGATGGACAGATGGTTTCCTGATGTGAGTTACTGTCATTTCCAATCCACAGCTGGCAAGTATCTACCACTAGAGAAAGCAGTAAATTTCAGAAGTCTGTCCTTTGTTGATTTGTTACCAATCTCATGGCTGCTTCCTCTCCTCCCTTCCACATGTCTCTTTTGAAATAGCACATTTCTGTCGGCATGCTTTGAATGTATGTCCCCTTGATTATGTTGCCCTTTCTTCTCCTGTCCCCAGAGCTTTGTAACTGTTTGTTTGCGTGTGTGTTTCGTTATTGTTGTTTTGTTTTGTTTTTTACTCCTGAGGGAAAAAAACGAATGTAATGCATCGTCTTCCTTTTGAGGGGACTGTTAAACGTTAGTGCACACAGACCTGAATTCCTCGTACTGTTGGTTTTCTCTCTACCTGCCTTATTCTTTGATGTCAAATTAGGAAATATTTTCTTCAAGAACATACAAAGTCAAATGTTTGCTATTTCTATTGCACCAAAAGGGCTAAATATATGTGACAGTAGATTCCCACCAAAGTAACTCCTATTTTACATGGCCACGACTGACAGTGACCTTATTCTGGTTTGGACTTTTCTGGGTATGGTATTAGATTAAATGTGAATTTTGTGTTTCTTATACTATTTCACTTTGCCTAAGCACACTCTACTTACATACTATTTTTATGCAATAATAGACATATTATTCCAGAATAATAGACATATTATTCGTAGTTATTCCAAAAACTAAGAGACAGGGGCAATTGTATGAATACATCCTCTTTTATGGAGCTTCTGGTATCTTTGCTTTATTCTCTAATTTTATCTTAAATACTGATTTTATCTTAAATCAAAATACTGATCATCTTTTCTTTTTTTACATCCTATTACAAAGGAAATTAGGTAAAAGAAGCCTTTTGTTACCTATTTGCCTTTTTTTTATAGAGGCCCTGGTGATAGAGTTCTTAAACTAAGAGAAGTCTGGGATAGCATCATTTAAGAGAGGGTTTTAAATTATTCTTTATATTGATGGGCTTAGTTTGTTAAACACCTTTGTCTTCTATCATTCAAATGTGGAAATTAAAATAAATTTGCAAATTATTGGCATTTGTTTAGATAGAAAGGCAAATAAACTATTGCAGTCTCTGTATATATAGGCTGACAAGGAACACTGCATGTAAGTTGCATGTAGCTATAAACTGTGCTTAATCATAGTCCACAGGACATTACATATGCAAAGCAAAATTATTCATTATATTAGGCACTAGACTGAGATGCAGGAGTTCTTTTCCTCAGTTCATTTCCTGGATTTTTGATTAATCCAGGGCATGGCTTGAGTAAATCATTTCTTTCTTTTGTGTTCTTGTACCTGTTTTGTCTGTCTGTTTTTTGTTTTGTTTAGCTTATTGTTGTGGTTTAGCCCCGGTAGGCAGCTAAGTGCCACACAGCCGCTCGCTCACCCTCCCCAGGTGGGATGGGGAGAGAATCAGAAAGGTAAAAGCGCAAGAACTCATGGGTTGAGATAAAGACAGTTTACTAGGTAAAGCAAAAGCAGCGCGTGCAAGCAAAGCAAAACAAGGAATTCTTTCACTACTTCCCATGGGCAGGCAGGTGTTCAGCCACTTCCAGGAAAGCAGGGCTCGTCACGCGTAATGGTTTCTTGGGAAGACAAACGCCATCACTCCCAACGTCCTCTCCCTTCCTCCTTCTTTACCCCAGCTTTTAGGGCTGAGCATAACGTCATATGGTGTGGAATATCTCTTTGGTCAGTCTGGGTCACCTGCCCTGGCTATATCTCCTCCCAGCTCCTTGTGCACCCCCAGCCTCCTCACTGGCAGGGCAGCACAAGAAGCAAAAAAGTCCTTGGCTCTGCGTAAGCACTGCTCTGCAACGACCAAAAACATCACCACTATTTTCATCAAAAATCCAAAACACAGCACTGTGTGAGCCTCTACGAAGAAAACTAACTCTGTCCCAGCCCAAACCATGACACTTATTCGCTCTTTGTATTGAAGATGTGCGTGTGTTCACACAGTGCTTAGTGCACTGCAGTTCTGAGCTCAGGCAAAACCTCTAATTAATTTCAAAGTAAGTACCACCCAAAGGTAGAATTTGAGCCATCAGGTTTTATCCCACAAAGATTTCCTGGCTCGTTGGTAAAAGGTATGAGACTTGCCCCATCTTTAGTCTTGGAGGACCCAACTGTGTTTTTGCGTCTGTAAGGAAAAAAAAAAACAAAATGTAGCTGTATTGTGCTGGCTAGGGAGAAAGGTAGGGAAGGTCAGTCTAGACAGGAAAAATGGGTGAGAAAAATTGCTCTCCAGCTCTGTGCCTCTGAAGCTGCTCCGTCAATGGGCTGATGCTCCCCTATCAGACAGGGAGACTATTTTACCCTTAAAGGTGCGATCCATGGCAAAAACATCTCTTTTCAGTTGCTTAGCAAAATATCCTGAAAATATATTACACCAAATTAAAAATGCTTGATACTCAGTTTTTGTATACTATGCTGTTGGAAAAGAATGTCCCTAGGGATATTTGTCTTATTTAATTTATGTAATGCATCCCAGGATCAACTTTTAGATGTACTTACAATAAATTGCAAAAAATAATTTCATTGTGACATGTCAGCTATGCCAATGTTGACATAAAGACCCTAAGTCTCTCATTAAATACGTAAAGCCAGTCTTCACTTCCCTCTTATCTCACCCCAAATAACATCCTCAGAAAAGTCTTCTTCAGATATTTCAATAACTATTCCCTCAAATGTGTTACCATGTCTCCTTCCAACGAAGTAAATGGCAGCTTCATGTGCTTTTATATCCTTTCCTTCAGAACACTGCATTATGGAGGGGAGCAATCATAACCTGTTTTTACAGAAAAGGAAGTGAGGCATATAGGGATTTATTTAGGAAGACACAAGACATCCACATCATTTCTTTTATCAGCTGGTACAGTTCAACCTCACTAGGTTGGAGACCTGGGTCTTTTGGACCATTTTAGTCCTTGTAGAAGACCGTTCCAAATTCCACCTGCTCTAGCCTTTTTCTGGTATTGAGGCTACATGTATCCACAATGACATTATAGTTGTTATCCTGACAATATTGCCTGTAACTTTAAAAATTAATCTTGACCTTAGCTGTCTCCTCTCCTAATATATTTACATCAGCTGTCACACCACCCGGCTTTTATTTTGCCAGGCTGAGCAAATCATGCTTCTCAGTCAGGTTTCAATCACTGCTAGTCCAGTTCATTCTCTAGAAGCCCTTTTCTACATCCATTAGAATTTGGATCACTCCTTCTTAAAAATGAGGTGTTAGGAGAGGCTGCAGCACATCAGATGAGGCCTCCTTCATGATACAACAGAATCTGTCCTGTTATGGTACACCACCACAAATATTCCTTGTATAGGAAACTGCTTTCAGAAATAAGTTGCCTGAGTGCCATTTCACCTGGTTATTACATTTTTGACAATTTTTCATACAGATAAAGCCTTGGAGTTGTTACTGTTTTCCAGACTTCCCCATTTACTGGGTGGCAACCACTGCTTTCTAGCCACGTTTGCTCACAATAAAATTAGAAGTAGCTAAACATTCAGTAGCATTATCTGATATTCTCTTGATTCCTAGATATTTCCTTTTCCGTTTTAATGTGTTACAGAGCCCCAGAAACTTGTCTTTGACTCCAAGGAAAGTTTTTAAATCATCACAGTCAATGGCACAGCAGTCCCGTTGAGTAACAGTGCATCCACATTGCTGAGGATGAATCCAAACTATTGCCCAGGATCAATGGGATGAGTGGAAATCTGAGAACATGAAAAAGTTAAATAAAGATTTTTTGTGGTCTTGTTCTGTTATATATAGATGATTCTGACTGGAGGACTGTACTCCGCTGGGGAGTTGGAAGAGCTGCACTCAGTCAAAGTTTGTTAAGGTCAGTGGGATCTTGCTTGAGTAAATATGAAGTTTCAGAGTATTTAGGATCTAAGCCTATAAATCATTCAACTCTGTTCACATTTTGGCTCACTGAAGTCTTAAATTTTGTTATTAGTAAGTCTTAAATGAAACTCTGACTCCTCTTGCATCCAATGTTCAGGAAGAGTTCTTTCACTGGAATAAAAACATTCCCATATGTGTTTATTTGATGGAAATGCATGAGGTTTTGGTTCTTTGGTTTCCTTTATTTCTTTTCTTGAGAAGTAAATCTGCTGCTCTGGAACCCTGCCATGGCTATTTTTTCTTTATTTTTTTTCCTTTTTCTTGTATTCATTTATTGCTAGAGTCTGGGCTCAGGTTCATCAATCTTTAGCATGGGTAAATCAAGAAAAAATAAAGAACTACTAACTTTCTTATGTCACATGCATCTAAATATGGTAGTGTCTTTTTTATGAAAAATTCTGCCAAGAGATTGTTAATTTAACCTGGTGTCATTATATCTTTCTTGCAAATCCATGATGTGGAGCGGTCTTTGCCATCTGCTTCCTTCAGGAGGGTTATCTCAATGTCTAGACAATATAGTGACAGGCTTTTTAGGGTTGCTGATAGATAGACAGGGCTTTGGAGAGCTTGCATTTAATCCTCTTCAGATGTGGATGGATGTTTTCCTGCATTCTGGGATGAAGTTCCGGGTTGTATTTCAAAAGAATTTGTCCTAGAGTGTAAATGGGAGAATTTTAGTTAACAGTAAACTCCAACAGGGTTTGAGGGATTAAATGTGGGATTAAATAATATTAGAATCAGAGAGACAGCATTTCAATATAGGATATGTTTAGCTTCTTTTGTTTTTTAATAATAATTAAAATTCTTCAAGCAGAGTAAAAAAATTACTCATATACTTTTAACGGTAATGGTTTCCTTAAAGGAAAACTGTTATAAAAACCATAAAAGAGCAAATGAGAAAGGGAGTGTGTGCCTATATGCACATGAAACTTTTATCACTGACATGTTAAAATACATAGATTATAAAAAAATATTTTTAAATCTTACTAGCTGTTCACCATTTGTTTATTTTGGCACATCTCTGTTCTCCAAAAATGAGAATAAGGCAAACAAACATATTCCTGCCCCCCACTGCATTTGGGTTCTCATGCAAGAGCACAATGCAGCAGTGTTTGGGTCTCAAACAGCAGAAAGCAGCATCTGTTCTGAAAACCTGCCTCTGTGGAGACTTTTAAAATGGCCAGACATTCCTGCAGTGTGAGGTGTATGTCCTCCAGCAGTGTTGCTGGTGTTTCCACAGTACCCAGTGCAAGGAGCACAGTCCCTTCTGCAAGATGGTAGGCGCCCTCAGGATCAAGTGGTTTCAGAGAAGCTGAAAGTGCTCATGTCTGACAGGAGGCGCTCGCCATCGAGACACTGGTTCTGCATCTGTCTTTCTCCAGCTGCTCTGAGTGCAGCTTTTGACAACTCCCCTCACCTCAACCTCATTTTAAATTTATGCCACAATACCAAAGCGAAGACTTCTATTAGCACAACAAAACATCTACATATTTGTTTTTCCTGCCTGGAATGTAACTGTCCTCCTTAACAGCCCTCCACAATGTTGACTTCCTCAGCTCCCGGTGCCCAGTGTATAGCTTTGCTTGTGCTACTCTCTCCCTCTTTCAGAGATTTGTATCACCGAACTTCCAAACATTTTGTCAGCCTGATTCAACTGTGAGAGACAATTGCACTGTGAGCAACTGCACAGCGCTAGGGAAGGAATTTAAAATCCTACTCTGGAGGTGATATCTACGTGTTCTCTAAGACAGGTTTGTCAGTGCACACTTCACTGACTGATGAAAAGGAAAGCCTACATACAGAGAAAAAGGACAGTATAATTTCCCGCCTCTTCAGTTGATACATGTTGATAGAGCTTGTTACACTGCAAAGTACATTTTACACAACAGGACAGAATTAAGTTCACCAACACACCTAACAAAAGCTGCTGACCAGCCATTGAGCTTGTCAGAGTGTTTTGTACCAGTTTGGTATGCACACACCCCAGGCTTTCCATTGTCAGGCCTGTAAACCACCTGAGCCTTTTCCAAAACAACATGGTCCTGAAATGGTACTGCCTTTCATCCAGCAAATGTCAAAATAGTAAATTACTGTTGGTAGCCTAGCATGGATTCAGGTGCACACTTCTGCACAGAGGAGCACAATGCAATCCTTCCAACAGAAGTTTTAGAATACCTTTCCTGAAATGGTTTGCTGGAAAGGCTCCTTGAATCTTTTCTTCTGCAGCAAGGTAGAGCAAACAAGGTTGCTTTAATTTGTCCTGGCAGCCAGCGGTGTCAAGATGCCATATGAGCATATCCCACAGCTAAGGGATTTATGGGATACGCTCTTTGATGTCTGTCAGTCTTGCACAAAAGAAGAGTGGGTGTCCTCCTTTGCAGCACCACAGGCTCCCCAGAGAAAGCTGATGCTAGACTGAGCAGCTCTGGGACTGGCTGAAGTGTAGGTTTCTCTTCAGCTAGGGTCTAGAGGTCAGAACCATTGAAAGGACAGGGCTTTTTCTTCTGTTTCACAGCCAGCCAGAAGACTGAATGCTTTCTGGTCTGAAATGCTGTACAGCTATCAGTGTCTGGTTTGCATAACCTTTGCTTGTTATTGTTACCTTACAGAGAATAGCAGGCAAGCTGGAAAGAAAACATGTTTACTTACCTAAGAAGTTCTTATTTGACAAATGAAAAACTAAAAATCACATAAAAATGAGAACAATCTATGGGGAAAGAATTACTTAGATGTAACTCAGAAAAAACACCCAAATTAGTGGTCTGCAATATGATCAGAAACAAAGGAGAGAGAACAAACAGTATGAATACAGGTATCCATCATATCTGATCTGCAAAAGAAGGTCTTATGCTCCTACCTCTGTGTGGGCTATCGTTTAGATTTCAAAGTTCTAATCGCAAAAAGTGTAGGAATCTATTACAAACATAACTGCTCTAAGCCAACAGACATACCATTAAATTATCAGCTATTTAAATAGAGATTGATCATAAAAGGCCTTACAAATCCTATCCCACTGTCAGTAGTCAATAGCGTTTTAACATGCTGAAGAGTTTGTGCTGTATAAAACACTGGTGTGCTATGATTTACTGGCTAGGATTGATCATGTTTCTGGTAGCACAGATGGCTGAAGTTTTGGCCTGGACAATTTCTCAATATGATGGAATAAATTCTCAGCTGTCATGTCAGGGCATGAGAGGCCTCCTTCCCAGGGAGAAGACAGCACAACTCCTATGCGGGCATTCTTAAGGGGGTGTGTCTGTTTTCTTTCTAACCATACACACAATTCTTCCTCTTTTCCCTAAATACTTTCAGACTGTATTCTCCTAAAGAAAGCTCCTAGTTATCAGTTAAAGAGCAAGTACCGTATTCAGTTTCTGCTGAAATCACAAGCACAGGCAACCAGTTAACTGGTTGGAGTGGTAAAATTATTAATATTTAAGATTTCTGAGGTGGCTAAGAAGTTTATCCAAACTAAAAGAGCATTCCTTTGAACTAACACTCTGTGATTGTTTCCAGCTCTCCAGTTCTGAGCTAAGATAATACTGGATGTGCCACTCCTACAGCTCTACCAAAAGCCATCTCCCCATATTGTCACATTATTTATTGCTTGATTCCTTCTTAGAATCATGGCAGTTAGCAAGCTACTTGAGGAGCCCATCACTCCCAGGGATGATACCTGGCTTTGTTAATATTGAAATGATTGTTTTTGCTTACTTCTTTCTGCTTCCTGAAGCAGTATATAAGTAGGGTCTCTTCAATCACTTGGCAGAGAGAACAGAAGAGCAGAGGGGGAAAGATGCTGTCCAAACATTCTCTCAGTATGATCATAGTTAATAAAGTTTCTGCCTGACCTGTCCTAAATTGTACTCACATTAATACACACTTAGGGTCCCCACATCTCCCACTTCATGAAAGGAGAAAGATCATTAGATCCTGCTGCTGACTGACAGGTCTTGCTAAAAGCTGGATTCTGACCAGTCCATCATGGGAGTGATGAGAGCAGGATTAGAGAAGAAAGCATGCAGGTTTTCTTCTCTATCAGATCAGTGTAGAGTTCAGGGACTCATTTGTGTTCCTTTGCATATAGGAAGTGAGAAGGGAGAGAAAAAGATAAGAATGAAAATCTACTGCAAATTCCACTTGTCATCTGCACCAAAGTGAGGTCCAAGCCTTTATCCACCTTCAAGCAGCTGATGGCAGTAGCACAGGTCATTTCTGAAGCAAAATGTGCTCTTCTACTTTTCCCAAACTGCTCTGTCAATTTAGTTTCAGCAAGTGAGGATCTTTTTGCTCAAAAGGCATAATTCATTGACAGCAGAGGATATGCAGGACTAATAAAAGCTAAGTACCCATCTTCTCTCTAACCTCAGCCTGATACAGACCTTCACTATCATGAGGATGTTTTCTTAAAAATGCACTTCCTACATTATTTTACAACTGGAATATGGAGTTTCTCCCCACTGCTGGAAACAAAGAAGCTCCTCCGGGTTTGGAGCAGGGACTGTTTCTGAAGGCAGAACATTCCCTGTTTGCTCACTTGATGTCATACTGCTAACAAAGTTGAGAGACCTCACAAACAGCATCTTCCCATTACCTCTACTCACAAGACAGGAGTTCTCATGCAATGACAGTTAAATGAGTGAGAAGTCTTGCTGAATAACATTGCAATATTTTCTTCTTGTGGCGTGAGATAGTGTGCTTTAAAAAACTGTTTGAAAATGAACAAATCTCATCTGAAATAAGTGAGAGCTGACGGGTTTCGTCCTGCACATTACATTCTTCTGTAAACCAGAGGTGCCTTCTGTGAAGACTTTCCATGGTCATTTTAAGAAAAAAAAAAAAAAAAAGTCTTTCATACATGCTGTAGACAGATACTTCTTGACTGGAATCGTGAACGGGCTTTGTAAGGAAAACTACACTCATAAAGGGAAAAGAAAAAATACAGGCTTCATACATTTAAAGAATTACATTTCAGACTGTGGAAGGATAAGAAAATAAATTTCACTAATCATTGCAAACAACACCAAAAATTGCCATCAGAATCTCATGTATTAGGTATAATTTTCTAAATCACAAGAGCAGGCTGTGAGGCTTCAGAGTACTCCAAGTTGCCATAAAGCTTATGTTATGAATTGAGGCAAAACATTCAGACAAATATTTGGCAAATCTATCTCTATATTCCACTTTGTCTTCACCAACAACTCACAACTTGCACACTGGAGAGGGAGGGCTTGCTGAGGTAGAGGGAGAAGGGAGGTAGAAGCAACAATGATGAGCCTAAATTGTAGTGAGAAATTTTGCTTAGGCCTCCAGGAAAACCTAACCCTGAGCCTCAAATGTTGTGTTGCAGAAGCCAATTTTTACCACAAGAGTGAAAAACAATCTTTCAGTTTTAGTAAATCTGAAGCTATTTTGCCTGTGTACTGCAGACAAAGCTTATTTTTATTACTGGGAAAAAAATAAAAGCTAACGATTAAAAATAAAACCTGCAACTAAAATACTCATAAGTTTGTTTTCTTCTTCAGAAAAATATAAACAACCATGTATATGCAGGGAACATTGAGTCTGATACCTTCTTTTTACCTGTATTTGTCGCTAACCTTTACTAACAGTAAGTCAACTCTTACTCTTTAAGCAACTGTCATTGACTGAAAAAGACATGCAAGAGGGAGTGAAGCACCACTTAAGTACTCCTTAGGGGTGTCAGCACCTGGCCCCGGAAAACACGTTAATTTTAAGTATGCTTTTTTAAATAGAGCAATGCTTAGGCATTGCAACTTTTGATTGTTAAATTGCCATGACAAAACTTTGCCAACTGACCTGCACGTACACAAAACGGAACTAGAGATGTTTGCATCCTATGCAGAGTGGTTAGTGAATAAGCTTTGTATGCATGTATGTACATGTACACACATACAAACACAATTTGGCTTTTTGAAGTATAATTGATTTGAGCAAGAGACAGTCCAGAAGCCTGAGTGGCTCTGATCTCTGCTCAGGGTTCCCTACAAAACAGTGCTTCCTAACTGGAAGTGTGGCTGTTTGATTCCTTTGGAGTGAGAAAGCATTCAGCTGTTCTCCTGGTAAATGGCTGACATGTGAGGAAGCTGGCAAGCAGATGTGAAAGGTGTTAGGCAGTGACCAGCCATTTGAGAGATCAGGTAGCTAATGGAGAGAGTGATCCTGAGCCTGCAACAAGTAAAAACATTTCCTCGTTTACCCATCCCTGGTACTTGCCCTGCAAATGGTCCAGGTTCGTTTGCTACTTGAAGCTCCCCTTAAAATCAGTGCACACACAACAAAACATAGCGTTGAGAGACAGGCCACAGCGAAGGGTCCCCTCAGCTCCTCCAGATCCACATCTCAGTGTTAATAAGCACAGAGAGTTGCATCTCTTAGGGTGTATCTAATGGCTGCACTTCATTGCCTATACCTTTTCACCAACAGAACAGCAGGAAAATAAATTGTCGAAGGTTCCAGAAATTCAGGCAGGAAGACAGATGATCTGTTCTGCTTGTGAGGAGCCCAAGACCACCAGAGACCAAGAACACCCAAATAGATACAGGGACTTATTCTAGGGACTGGAGCCAAATTAAATGTTTTTAATTTAAAAAATAAATACATGAATATTATTAATATTTGTATTTAGGATAAGACTGCAGTAGACTGTTTTTCTGACAAATTCCCTTGAAAAGAATGAGTGATAAGAGTGAAGAGCTATCACTATTCACTTTGAAATTACCTTTTCCTAAGCTGAGCAGAACCATGCTTTTCAGGATGCTTCAATTTGTTTGCAGAAGGAACCAGGAGCGTTTGTGTTATGGGTTAACAAATAGGCTTTTTGAAGTCATGACTGGAAAAAGAACAGTCCACAAAGCTGACTTGGTACAGACCTGTACAGAAAGATCTGTCTTACCTCTTATTGCACCAAGATGGATGTACCAAGGTATAATAATAAAACTGTATGGTTTTTTTTCTGGTAGAGTTGCTTCCCTGTTTGGATAGGTACTCATTTATAGCTGCCTTTACAGAAACAGTCTTAGTTGTTTTTCTGTTCACCATGACAAGATTAAAGTACTTTTGATTGCAGCAGTACTCACACACACTGGCTAGATCCAATGCAGCCTCTGTGTTCCGTGCTTGCTAGCACCAAACAACGACCATCCCATTTTGCAGCTCCCACAGCAGGTAGTACCATAGAATCTGATACTTCTGTATAATGAATTACTGAGATTATAGCATAATCTTCTGCAGAATATAGGACATTTCAGCTGTTTAAGCAAAATGAGAGTTAAAAAAGTTTTGATCACTGAATTAACGGAGTCACAAGGGAAGTTCGCTAAAATCATCAGAAACCTTTATTTGATTCTCTGTCCTGGTTTCGTGTATGAGTCACAGGATCACAAGATGACGGACCCATTTCAGGCTGGAAGGGACCTCAGGGGTCTCTAATCCAACCTTCTGCCCAAAGCAGGGTTGGCTAAAGGATCAGACTCAGGGCTTTATCCAGGTGGATCTTTGGAGCCTCCAAGAATGGAGACCACACAGTTTCCCCACACTTCTGTTCCACTGCTTGTCTGTCTTCATGGGGAAGTAATTTCTCCTTATAACCAGTCTGAACCTCTTGTGTTTTAACTTGTGCCCATTACTTCTTGTCCTCTCACCATTGACTGCTAAAGAGACTGGCTCCCTCTTCTTGAGTCCTGCTGAGGAAGGCAAGTATACCAGTAAGTATATTCCCAAAGCTAATATGATGGGAACTTTTACCAATAAATTTGTTTTGAGCCTAACATCAGCTTTAGAAGTCCAGAAGTTTAGAAGAATGGACTTATTCTCTGAAGGTGGAGTGTTATATATAAAGTAACACAGACACAGCAAAAATGACCAATTCTGACAGAGTATAGGCATACAATCCCTCAAGAGATTGAAAAAGTACCAGAAATATACCAGTCTCTTGACTATTAATATGCAAAATTCTAATTAAAAGAATGATTTTCTGTAGAGATTCTCAGAAACAAATAAGTACATAAACTCTCCAAATGTTTGATGCTTACATGGCCAACCTTCCTCCCTCCGCACCCTCCCCTCCCAGATCATTTCTCCATGTTACAGATTCTAAAATGATGTTATTACAAGGAAGAGAACATCATTATTCTCTCTAATAGCTTCCAAAAACAAGCATGAACTAGGTGGGCATACAGCAGATGGAAAGTCTTCATATATGTAAAAGATTTTATAAAGCAGATGGTTGTCAGTTGTTCAAATCAACTGAAAAGAGGCATTGATTTTATTTGCATGAAAGATACTAGCAAAAAAATTCCAGTTACGAGGAGAGCAAGAAATGGACCACGTGGGGATTCTGTGGAGGCTTTTCAGTAGAACCTTTTAAGAACAGGTTAGCATCTGTTGGAGGTGAAGAGTATACCTTGGGATACTTCTGCTTCAAAGCAAGAATTAGATAAAAAGGTTGATGTCCCTCACTATTCTGTTTTCATGATGCCCATCTTTGTCTCATGGATCACTCATTTCTTTCACCTCAATGGGGTTAGTTCCAGGGCTTATAGTGCCATATGTGAATCTACAGTTCAG
The DNA here is from genome assembly GCA_013399475.1 of Chauna torquata. NCBI lineage: Eukaryota > Metazoa > Chordata > Aves > Anseriformes > Anhimidae > Chauna > Chauna torquata. The sequence goes on from VXAL01013830.1 coordinate 68,864, forward strand.
GTGTAAATTAAAAAATGTTAACCAACTGCTGGAGGCAAAGAACAGAAAATTACAGAGGAGGTGCAAGGGCAAGAAGAGAGGAAGACAAAGACCTGAATGTTGGAGAGATGAAGACCAAGACAAAGTCACTCCATTCTTGAATTTGTTGAGGAAAGTGAAAGACAGTACTGTGGAGTCACATAAATGCTTCCCAAGTCATAAGACTTGATTCCTGTTGCCAGCAGACTCACAACTTCAGAGAGGAGCTGTGGATGGGACAGAACCCAAGAGGAAAACTAGCAGCCTTGGGCTGAGAAATGTTTTTATGAGTAAAGACTTTGTACTTTTAGGAGGTAAGTATTACGCACCCACATCACAGGTGAGTAACTGAGAAAGAGAACTGCAGGCTTTGAGTGTCAGAACCAGTTCTGACCCACTTTGAAACCCAGTAGAAAAATGATTCTTTATTAACTGTGGAGTTGCATATTAGCTCTTGGCCAGAAAGACACATGAAAGAGGAGCCTGGTTCTGCTATAGCTCTTTCCCCACAAAACCTGATCTTGTGCTCCAGTGTCAGAATGTGTTCAGGTTGGCAGGACAGAATCTGATTTGCAAATTAAAGCAGAATCTGGCAAAGTAACTGTCTTAGCTACAGACCTATGCTTACACATCTGTACTTGAATTACATGGGAGCAACGGTTAACAGTAAGATTGCCAGTCTCCTGCAGAACTTCAAGGGAAACGGCAGAAGTCATTTGCATAGCTGCAACAGGCTTTTAAGACTGTTGAATGATTGAATGAAGAATGAAAATAAATATATTCACCATGAAACAAGATAATTGGAATCCAGAGCACTTTTTCAACCATGTACAGAATATTTAATTGGTATTAAATTGGAGCTTGTACAGTGTAAGCAGAACCCTTCAATTCTACCATGGCAGCCTAACCACAGGAAGAGGAAAAAACAAACAAATATCCTTATAAAGTTCAAGCCTGTGGGTTTGGATTAAATAAAAACAAAGAAGCAACAGATATTTCAGATCAAAAGTTCAGCCTAGTTTGCAGGTTCCCCATACCTCTGCCCTTTCAGACTTGGCTGAAAGCAACAGTAGAAGTATCAAAATATCTTGTATATTGCTGTTCTTGCAGTATTTCTGGCCCAACCAAAACCAAGATACTTCTGCTTTCCCTGACCACTGGCTGACTGAAATCTGTTCTTTCAGGGTGGTTATTTAAGAGGTGTGACTGTCAAATCCAGCCAAGCAGTGTTTGTTTACTTCCTCCACCAATCCTCCCTCCGAGAGACTGCTGTCATTTTTCCAGGGGCACATATGCTCAGAGAAGGATAGTGCTTCATCACCCTCCCTGACCCATACATGAGGCAGCTATTTTATTGCAGGACTGAGCAAAAGGTTTCCTCCCACTTCTTTTTCTGCAGCCACACATGTTACACATCCCCTAATGTGGGGAAGAGCTGCAGACATGGATCAAAGCTGCTAATAGAATCATGGAATAAACGAGGCTTAATAGGCTAACTGCTTCAAATGTGATTAAAGTTACAAGAAACCAATCCTTCTCCTTAACCAGGCCTGGCAGTTTCAGGTTAAAAACTGATTTTGTGAAGTTAGATGCTCATCTTCCACATTAGTCTAGTTTCTGTATTTTTCCCATTTCCACAAGCTGCAATTTGCACATTTCCTGACAGAACCCTGCCAAGCCATCAAACAGACAAGCTGGCAACTTCAGGGATTGAGCAGCAGTGTTTAGCTAAAGAGAAGAAGCCGGCCAGCTATTCAGCTCCCTTTCCCCTCCCAACAGATCTCTGCTATAGTTTTGTAGGTCCTGATATTTTTGTTCACCTTGTATAACCAGTAATTTATCAAGTTCACCTCTCCCCATCACTTGCAGCCCTGTATTTCGTATTGATTTTAAACACAGAAGATGCATTAAACTTAGTGTTCCCTTGCAGCTTATACTGCATGCAAATGCTACTTGTTTCATGTTCATCTTCAAAGATATTCCATATATATATATAAAAAAAAGTAACAAGATTTTTTTCATGCTAATTAAGCATTATTGTGACAGAGGGTGACCTGAATGGGAGACAAATTGGCTACAATAGTGATGGATCAGGTGTATGTTCATAATTTTTTCATCTCTGTAAAATATGCCATGTTATCATTATGCGTTTGTAATCAGCCAGCAATAAATTCAGGACAGCAGAAGAGTCCCAGCTGATGCTACCTGGAGTATGATAAGCTTAAATTACTGAAGAAACAGAGAAAAGACAATACTTAGGAGACATGCAACACATGTTGGATTTTTAAAGCATCCATCATTTTCTGGAACTGTGATATTAAGACCATTTGCAAGGCCCATGCAGCTTGGTAAGGGACAGCTTCTCTAAAAGGAACAGTTAACACCCAGAAAGGAGCTACACAGAGGTCTGTGTAATCAAGAGTGCCGTAAGAAGGTGCACAGGGATTGAGTGTTCACTACCAGTCACTGTATGAGATCTAGGGGACATCAAATGAAGTTAACAGGTGACAGGTTTAAAACAAACAAAAGGAAGTACCCTTTTTTAACCTATTGCACTATGGAAATTCATTGCCACAGGATGTTGTGGATGCCAAAAGCTTGCACAGCTCCAAGAAGTGATTAGACAAGATAATGTAAGAAAAAATTAACCAATGACTATTGAGCATAACGGCATCATCTCTCCAGGAAGTCCCTGAGCCACAGACCACTGGAGGCAGGGGAAAGCATACCAGGAAAGCATCGCTGCATGCTTGCCTGTCCTTGTAACCTTCCTGTAACATCTATTCTTGGCTACCATCAGAGACAGGATACTGCTCCCTAGGGCCCTTTGGTCTGAGCAAGAAGGCGATTCTTACACATTTATGCAAACTGGCAGCCAACTTGCCAGATCTGGCTAATAAAGCCCTTTCATCTGGCTTGCTCTCCTTTCCCAAAGGAGCCCAGAAGCAGCTGCTCAAGAAGCAAGTGCCACCCAAATGTCTCAGCTACACTTGCTCGTAACCCAGTGCAGAGAAAGAGACGGTGGCAGCTGGGGGCTGCAGCCTCCACCATGGCTCCCTGCTCCCATGCAGCAGCAGCTGTTGGGCTCTCACCCCATCCTCTGCTCCCCAAGGGAAACAGGGAGCACCTCAGGGGGTTGCTTAAGACAGGGCCAAGGGAGTGTTTATCAACTGTGGGAAGGAAGAGTGACTGTGGCCAATCCAACCTGAGCACTTAGCCCTGCAAGAGAGGGTGAGGTGCACTGCTAACGGTGTGGAGGATGTGCAAGGAGATACACACCTACAGCCTAGGTGGTGAGCAGTGGAGCATTTTCAGCCTCACCTACCCATTGAAAAATGTCATAAATAT
>VXAL01013830.1:72256-103164 GCA_013399475.1 Chauna torquata
TATATATATTTATATATATATATATACATACAGACCTGACCCTTCTGCAGTCTCCTAGTATACATCCACTGGAGGCAATGGGAGCTCTACTGTAAGTTGCCAGGGATGCAGGATCAGCCAAAAATGCAAGCCAACAGTACAGATTTTCTTCCCCTGTTTATCACATTTTAACCCTTCATATGTTCAAGAGTGGAATTACATGGCAAATATATAACATGGTGAATTAATGCATCAAAACAAAACCTCTGCCCCAGCACCTGGAGCTAGCCACCTGATTTCCTTATTCAGCATATATTATATGATCTGAGGTCTTTGAATGGCAGAAGCCAGAAATACCCCATAAAACACAAGGAACACATTTGATTTTGTAAGGTGGTGTTAATATTGAAGGAACCTAAGAAGCATGAGTTCATCATCAAGCATTCCAAAGGCTGATCAATGTTCATTTACCAATGCATGTATAATGCATGTACCTCTGTTATAAGTTCATGGGTTATGCGTCTGTAAAGATATCTGTGGAAATTTAAACAAGAAGCTGTCATCCCATCAGCCTTGAAAAGCTGAGACAGCAGAGAAAGGTGCTTTGCTAATGGAGCTCTAGTTCTATTTTTGCTTTCTGCCTAATGATTTTCCTTCTGCCTTTTAGTTATTTCAGCTACTTTGCTATTTAAAAATAATGATAACACAGTAGAATAAAATACTTCATTTCTAGAGATTGTTAGAGAAAACCAAATCAGAACCTTCCTTCTGGTCCCCCTCTAGACAGTATTGCCTTTAAAAAAGAAAGTTATTTTTTTCCTGCTCTGTTTACTAAGTATCTTTATGTTTGATGCAGAAATTAAGCAATTATTAGTAACTTCATGATACACAACATACATTTGAGACACACAGACATAACTAACATAAGTAACATCTTTCCAGTAAATACTACACTATCACTTCCAGAAAAACAGAAAAAGACGCATGAAAAAAGGGACTCCCTTTTACTTGAGCAGAAAGCCCTTACCTTTCCATAACATTACACGTCGGTTCTTTAAAAATACAGCCTGCTGTATAAATCACTGAACAATGGAAAGGCTCTTAAAGAACAAGAAATGCATCAAGATTTACTGCCATGAATCTATATTCTTTCAGGATTCCTCTAATCACTCTCCCCCCTCCCCCCGCCCCCTTTCCCCCTTTTCCTGTTATTTTCTTTTCAGTATCCAATGAATAAGGTTCCTAATTTCTGTCCCTGCAGAGGGCAACAAAGAGCTTTGCTGCTGGTCAAGCAATTTGATTTGCACCCTGATGAAATGCTGTAAACAAGTTATACCATTCTCTTGCTATCTGGCATTTGCCAGGCCTCGACAACCAGCCTGGATCACACTAGCTGCTCCCAGCTGACTAACCACCTCTGAAAGTGGCTGCTGCTTGGCTGCCTTTCACCAGCTGGCCAGCCGCTCTCCACATCAAAGGCTCAATTGTTCCAACTTATTGGCCCATGTGTCTCAGAGAAACGTATAAATCCATTAGAAAAAGGGAATGCGGGCAGGAAATCTAGATCCACAGTTATTCAAAACATCATTATGATGTTTTGAAGGCTTTTTTTTTCCTCCTCTAAAGCAGTTATTGGAGTACTGGTCTTTCAAAATCTTGAATCAATAAATCAGTTTTTCTTTAGAACAGTATAAACATTGGCTTAACAAAAGTGCAGGATGATACATAAAATAAAGTTACACGTGGAAACCATTTGCAGTGTCTATGATGTGCTTTTTTCAGGAGAAGCTATTAGCCCGAAATGTTTGAATACGCAGTAGTTCAAGCTGCATTCTGCTACATACATATTTGTTATTATCTGTATCTATTCTCCCTTATCTATAAAGCCAAATACCACTTTATCTGCATGCCTGTATGTATATCTGTGTACCTGTGTGTAATAGAGTGGGGGAGAATAACATTCACTCTGCTAGTTTCCAAGTTTCCAGCATGCCATGTGTTTCATAGTAGCACAGCTCCATGCCTGTGGGCTGATAGGTTCCTGTCCTGTGTCTCTTCATTAACATAAACCCCTGACAGCAGAGAGAAACGTTCAGGCAGCAGGAGGAGCTGCATTTGTCCACATCTCAGCACTTTCTATTGGGTGTGAGAGCTGTGCTCCATGGCTACGCTCAGCTCCATTTATCTGGATACTGTTTCTACACAAACACACGCACAGACACCTACAAATATGCACTCCTGCATTACTAAAATACCTACCAGCCCTACCAGATCACTAGAGGTTTTATTTTCAAACCACAGATGAGATGAAGAAAGGGATGAGTTGCTCATTCAGGATTCATGTGAATGCTAACACTAAGTTCACCCTGCCTCCATTCCCACCAAGTGTTTCAGTGGAGGGTGAACTGAACAACAACGCAAGACAACAGTGCAAGCCAGCCTTATATTGCAATGTCTTATTAGAGGAACAAGCCAAACAGCTGTTGCTGAACAAGTCTCCGTTGCATCTGCCACAAAGCCTTGCACAGATCTTATAGCTGAGATGGTCTAAGGAATACTATGTAGGATGGAGCAACAACTATTAACAGAACAGCTGATAGAATTTGGGGAAACAAAACAGAAGAAAACAAAAACACCCCCCACCCCCACCCCCAAAAAAAAAAAAAAAAAAAAAAAAAAACCACCAGGAAGGCTTTTGGGCAGACCAGTATTTTTCCAGGTCCAAAGCAGTCTGGGATAGCTCACCCCACATTTGCACAGGAAGGGTTTACTTCCCACAGGATTAGCACATTGTGGGTACAAATGCTGCCTCAGGTGACTCAGATTTCACATGTTGTGCCACCTACACATATGCAAGTCCAGAACCAGGCCTAAAACATGTTCAGAAACTTCAGGGTCTGAGGAAAAAAAAAAGAAAAGAAATCCTGGAAACATATACAGAAAAAGTTAGTGTTGGAAGGTTTTTTTCCAAGGGTCTAGTAAGGAAAAATTGTGGGGGAAAAGGAGGCTTTCATGTGAAATACTCTGCCTCAGAATGAGCAGTGAAAGAACGTTTAAAGTAATGTTTATAAAGATACTGGAATTTTTCCCTAAATGGCCAGTTTTTCTGAACATCTCCTTACACCCCTTCCCCCCTCAATACTTTCCAAGAAAAACATTTGCTTTCCAAACTTGAAACATTTACAAAATTTTTACATCTCTAGCAAGGTTAGGACTGGGAATAGGATTGCAGCAAAGATCTGTGCCAGTAATGGAGGATAAAATAAGGCAGATGTAAAATAAGGATTATAAAAACAAACAAAAAACAACAACAACAAAAATGGGGCTTGTACAGGCTTTGGACACTGACCAGGTTTGAGGATCAGTGTTTATTCCTGGAAACCTGCAGTGTGGTTATGATTTCGGCCTCCAGGGACCAGAAGTCCTGAATTATTGTTGGTGGAGATGAGGAACAAGCCCAGGGACACGGCTGACGTAGCCAAAGACCACATGACTTAGCTTTCATCTGGGTTTTGAAGGGTCAATGCTCCAAGCTTTACGGGCAGGTGCCATACCAGCGGGGTCCTGTGGATGCATTTTCCAGAAAGGGCTGCCAGCCTAGGTACAAGGGAGGTTGCAGAGGGGAGACATGAGAGTTGAGGCTGAGGTCTACACCAGTGTCTGCTTCCCTTCAGCTTTCTGACTGGCAGAAGCGATGGTCCAGGCATGCTGCCAGACCTAGCCAAGGACTAGCAAAGGCAGAGCAGAATCCTGGTCAGAGAAAGGACGCCCCTGTTTGTTTTCATCTTTGCTCCTAGAAGTGAGTTTCTTTTCTTCTGTATTACAGAACTAGAACTCCATTTATGCACTCACTACTTGGGTTTTTGTTTAAAATCCACATACATCTGGGTTCTGTTTAGTATAAGGGTCAGTACCACTTTGGCTTTCTATTGGCAATGTCCAATTTTTACTTCTTGTCTTAGGAATTTGTCAACAGGTGACGAATACATTCAGGAACACTGGCATGTAAGAAAGCACCATCTTCATCATTTCATACAGCTGTTACTATTCAAAATGTATTTGTATGCATTTATCTTATAAGTACACCAATACTTTCTAAGTTACAATGTTTATTTAGCTAGCTAAAGCAGCAGACTTTTGTATTTTTAAATAAATAAACATATAATAAACACAAAATAAAGACATATTTCAAAGTTCCACTAAATTTCTGAGTTTTTCTTTCCCCTTTCTACCATTTTTCTTTTCCTGAAAAAAGTGATCCATAAGCATTCTGTCTTTTTTCACAGCCACATTTGCACAGCTCACATTAACCTGTGGTATCTATCTGTACGCTCACAGTAAATGTAAAGTAACTTGCTTTGCAACACTGCCAATGAAACAAAAATTTTTTTTTTAGATCAGCTTGTACTCATCATAGTCTGAAAGCACTGACAGTAGTTGCTATATCAGGCTTTCACCATCCAGCTTCTTTCAGCCACAGAGCCAAATTTGTTGTGGATCTACTTCTCCCACCTAAATAATGAGAAGGCTAATTAGCATTCACCTAGGTATGATTCAGAAAAGCCTTTCCTAATGTTACTTCTCTAAGGGCCCAGCTGACTTCAAGAATGTGGTTTTGGGAACACAATTAAGAGCATGTCTCACCTGTTTTAGTAGTGAGGCCAGACCTTGGGAAATGCTGTATCTAAATTCATACTTTCTTACACCATTTCTGAATTATTTATGTAGTGTAATGATGGTGTTGTTTATTAGAGTCACACAGATGATAACCACAGCTGAAAACAGGCAGAAGAGGTTGACACAGAATAAATGTATTGATGGTAGGATGTAATCCGCAGCAGTGCTCTTTGCAGAAGCACTTATCTGTAGTTTCTTTTACATTTCCTCCTCCAGAGGCAAGGTTATACAGCCTCCCTACTTACGGCTGTGCACAACTCTCTCTTCACTTTGTACCATGTATTTTTCATGAATATTGACTTCTCATATCTTCTTATACCTACAGGTCTGTGGCCACACAGTAGTTAGGAGGATTCGACAACTGAAGTTAAACTCCATAAACACCCATGCATCCTTAGAAATTCGCTCTGAGGAGCCACACCTCTGCATCAAGTTGAGCCATGCCTCAGTTGCACCTGGAGTAACTCAAGGTCAGCGCTAAGAATCGCTCCTCAGTGCACACCCAGCACAGCTTTCAGTGCTCACAAATTTCACTGCTGTTTGTGCAGGCACTGAATCCACCCAGTAGATTTTCTGCTCTTAACACCCACACAAACATGTCTCAGCCTTCATCAGGTGTTCTCTGCTCTCCACTACAGCTCAGGAGAGGAGAATTTGTTTCATAAATTTGTTCTAATTCAAAGTTAATTTCTTGGTGAATGTTTCTGTGATGATTCTTTCATATGAATCCTTCCAAACTGAAGGAATTTCCCAGCTCAAGAATTCGCAGAATAAAACTTTTCGTATCTTGTTCACCCTCAGCAAATTTCAGCTGAGTTGTAACCCAAATGCAGACATTAACAATTTGAACAGGGAATTTTTCTTCTGCATTTATAATTCACAGTTCTCAGTGGGAACAGTTACATAAATCACACAGTTGCTTTTGTTCAAGTGAAATTTTCATGTTACACCCAGATATGGATTTCAAAATTTCTTCTCTGCTGGCTTGTTACTTTGGCCACTAAAAGATGGAAGGAAACAGTGCTACAAAATTAACAAACACATATATAGCTGAAAAATTTGAATATCCTAAATACAACAATTGGCTAGTTATACAACAAATACACTGTTTCTTTAAACTGTGCTAACTGAAAGTTTTAAAATAGATGCCATAGGCAAGACTTATTGATTATTCAGTATAGCCAAGTCAGCAGAAGCAGAGAAGTATGAGTGAGGCTGGGGAAATATGCACCAATCCCTCTATCTCTGCAGAGCTTGGCAGCAAGCTGCAGCTCTGGCTCCATCCAACTGTTTTTTTGTCAAACACAGCTTATATATTTCTACCTAATCCATACGCTTTTTGTGCTCCCACCAAACTAAAGCAGCCTCCCAAACACACTTCTGCCCTGTGTGAAGCAGTTCTGAAACAGGACAGGAGCCATCAGGAATGGCATTCTGATGGATTTTTAGGCAAGATTCATTTTGGCAAAAGATTTCTACCAGCAGACTGCAGGTTTAAATTCCCTTGGATATCTGCTCTGGGCTTCCTGGAGTTGTGCCTAAATACCTAACAGCATCCAGGTATAGAGAAGAGCGAGTTTGATTTCTCTGGCCCAGAGGGCTTGTGCTGGGGAGGGGACAGCACGGAGCTGGCAAACCCTGAGCTCGTTCCAGAAGCAGGGTCCTCTCCAGGGCTCGCCCTGACAGGCTCAGGCACGGACATATTTCTTGGCTGTGGGTTTAATTTTACTGTTTGTCCATAGCAGAAGTACAACGCACAGTGCTTTTGTTAGCCTGCCAGTCTACTCCAGTCCCTCGCGCTGCCCTCATCCAGAAGCTGTAGTCTGTAGACAATTTACATTGCTATCAATTCCTAGGCTGGGAAAACAGTGGAAAATCAGGCCTTTTGTTGAAATAGTCAGGTGGTATGCATAATGCACGTGAAAAGTTTTGAACCTGCTTCTGGCTGCTGGCTTGCAGAAGGACGTACAGGGCTGCTCTCTCCTTCCAGCACCTGGCAGTGAACTGCACATAGTGCTGACCAGGATTTATGGATGGTATTTATTTTAATAACGTGAGTTGAAACCATTTCACATTTTCTTAGAGGGAGTGAACGCATCTGAGTGAAAAATAAAAATGATCTATCCTTCTTGGCAAAAAAATAAAAATAAAATAAAAGATCTCAGAAAAAGAGATCAACATAAATAAAGTGAAAACCATTCAAGAATGAGATGTTAGTGAACACTGGAGTCATCAGCAAAATTACCAGCTTAGACGTGTAGGACTTGAGCACCTCCTCAGCATGGGCCTTCATCCCGACCGACCATGCTGTGGTTCTTCTCAATGAGTGTTATGCTTGGAGGAAGGGGGTTACTGTGCCTATACTCAAGGGAAATTAACCGTCAAGGAAAACAAACGCAACTTTACAGCGTATTCAAACTTCTTTCCCTATTAGCAAATACAGTCCTGTAATAATGACAAACCAGGCATGCACCATGAACAGGAGTCACTTATTTTCTGAGGGAGAAAAACACTTTTTTCCCCCTTTTTTCCCTCTCACCTCTAACCCCCTGTGTGCTCTATACTCTAATGAATGGTCAGAGGTTAGGACTTTATTTTCCTCTAGACTATGAATGCTAAATAGCTCTAGCAGGAACAGTTCATTGACCCCTGTGCGTTGTGAACCCACTGAAAAATGAAAACAAATGTGAGTCTGGGGTCTGAGTCAGACTCTTTTTGCCGATCTATACTTATGGAGCACGTTAGGGCCACTTACAAAATCAGGCTGAACCGTGATCTCTGACCTCACTCCCTTTTCAAATGGCCTTGCTTCATCTGCTGGCAGCCCAGAGCTGCCTCTGGCCTCACAGCGCAGGGGCTCTCCACTAATTCTCCCTCAGTGCCTACTGCCATTCATGTGCAAGTTACATAAACCAGAGCAATTGCTAGCACACATCAATGGCAATGCTCCAATTTGAAAGTAGATGGCTGGAGTAGGTGTTATTAGTACCCTATGTCAAGCTGTGATTGCTCACATATGGCTACAGGCTGAATGAGACTTTTGATTCAGAGCAAAGAAAGAAAGAGTTGGTGGTAAGAAAAAAAGAGAAGACGAAGCAGGCTTGATCTCACAATTTTCTGAATTGAAATGGCTAGATTAGAAATAACTACAGTTAAAATGAAATCAAGTTGGACGTCATCAAGATACTATATATATATATGTATATATATAAGCTTCTGGATTCCCGGGTGGTCCTGATCTTAAACCGAAAATCCTAGTCCAGTGACATTAAATCCACATATTCAATAGCAAAAGTTTTTGCAAAAGACTTCTGAAGATAAACACATTCTTCTTGGTAGTATGACAGAAGAAGCAAGAGAAATATTTTCTCTATAAAGTAGTATTAAATGACTATAGCATTCCTGCATTTATTCTCACCGTTCTGAGCCAGGCATTTTTCATTTCTTTCTATTTTTTCTCTTTACCCTACCATTTTCCCTGTTCATTGTCTCTAATGCAAATGAAAAACAAAGGTTTAAGGCTGCACTATTGAGGTCTGAGGACTGCCACTGCTATACAGATGTGAGCTATGTGCAGACTGATATGAAATTTGCCAATTTTTTTTTTTTTTTTTTCCTGAAGAAAGGTCTCCTGGGGTAAAAAACATTTATATCACATTAGTTTCTATTTGAATATTTTACCTCATTTCTTATTGCAGGACAGTCTAAAAAGCATATATTGTGCATATACTGTATTGTGCAAAGAAAAAAAGAATAGATGAGACATGATGAATACTATCAAAGCTCGCAAAGAGAAATGAACAATTAAATAAAATCCTCTTTTGAAACAGTCAAGTCTTAAAACAGAAGAAAAGCCAATGAGCACCTTGTTCAGGATGGGCTGAGCACACTTCTAATCTTACAGGTACATAAAACCTGAAATACTACTGTATTGTAATTCCCTGCTTTTGCACTTAAAAGCAATGTGCAATTTTCTCTGCTTCAACAGGGCTCTTCATGTGAAGGACTGAGCACTAGGGGTCAGAAATCACTAGACATTCTCTTTCATAAAGCAGCATTCGCTCACAAATTTTCTGCGTACTTTGAATACAGTTAGTTTCAACTGGTTTTAAAGAACATGATTTGCTATTTGCTTTTGGGGACATCACCTAATATTGTATTTGCAACAAACAAAACTAATATTGGCCTACTGCAGTATTTGTTTTTTTTCATTGTTTCAGGGTAAATCTAAGTCAATTGATAACATTGACATGAGTGGTGAACAATTTTATTCAGAATAACAAAAATCATACTGTTGTTGTTATTTATGATTTTTATGTCATTTCTATAATTCTGACCTATGCTGACTGAGTTATTCAGACAGTCAGGTCTTTTATATTGTGATAGATACTTATGCTGGCTGGTATTACAAAGTCAGCATTTACTACAGGTTCCTAAAGTATTGTCGGCTGACACTTGAGAAAAACCACTACAAGCTTCTTAATGGTGACAACCGTAAATGGGTAGATTAGCTGTAGATGTATATTCACTTTTAAGCTACAAAAATTGGTAAGGCTGAGGAAAAAAAAGCTGATGTGGGTGAAGGGAATGAATAGAGAAATCAATCTACAGGAGCTGTAGATCACCAGCATTGCTGGAAACGAAGCCATTTCAATTTAAGGATGTGAAAATTAATTTAAACATGTCTTCCCTTGAGTTTCCCAACTTGCTGTCCCTACTCACATTTGGAAACCCATCAGAATTTTTCATCAGTTATATATTGACAGTGCCTTGTGCACACAGCCTTACTCTTGAAAACACCTTTCCTTCCTAGCAGCCTGAATCCTGAGTGGTCTCACCCAGTGCTCCAAGACCTGAACAGCCTGCCAGCAGGCAAATGCACCTGGTGCCAAAGATGCACCATTTTTGTGTGTAAAAATCCTAAATATTGAACTATTCATCTTAAATTGTTTTGCTTTAGGCCATGAGATGAGCTAAGTGATCAACTCATGTAATTTTGAAAAGGGAATGGGGGTGTCAAGTGGTATTTTGCACAACTGTCTGCGACAAAAACTCTTCCATTGAGTTCTTCCTGTCTAAACTCCTGGCATGCTATAAAAACTGTTTCATTTTTACTTCATATTAATTTTGAGGTTGTTTCGTATGTCTCCTCTTCATTTTTCCTTTGTTTTACTTTTGGATATCTACAAAGCAAGAAGCTTCATACTGACATAGCCTTGTTCACGTCATCTTCAAAGTCATCTGCAGGTTTTGAGTCTGGGTACCAAATATTCATGTAATCGGTATAAATTATTTATATAATTTATGTAATATTTATGTAACTTCTATAAGTATTTCTGTAATTATGCATGACGATACGTACCATTATAACAGTAAAAAGCAGCATTAGCACCACAACATAATATCAAACCATACAAATACATAGGCACTTCTAAGAAGTATTTTTTTTTCCAAAATGATCTTCCTTAGTGTGGTGTTTTTAAATGGAAGGACAGTGCAAGAGGAGATGAGTGTGAAAGGAGGACCCTCCTTCCCCACAAAATTAGTTGGCTTTAATTACTAGGGTGGATCTTTCCTTATGTATGGACAAAAAACCTTGAATACTTCAAATATTGATCCTCCATGAAATTGTTTGTTCTCTTTGGTCTGGTCTGAACAGAATTTGGTATTCTTTCCTTGGATAGGACTCTAGCAGTCCTTTCTTGAACAGAGGCTACATAAACACTATATTACTCAGGCTTGCTTTTTTCAGGGCCAGGTTTTTAATTGGGTTCTAGATGTCCTTTCCATGGGGGATACTAACTGAAAGGACTCATGCAGATTGCGTCTTGCACAGAATCCTTCCCTGGCATTCCTGGAAAAGCAACATGCAGAGACAGGAAATCCTGTAGAGCTCGTACACACCAATGCAGGAGCCAAACCCAGAAAACAAGGCATTCCAGTGAAGCAAGAAGAAAGTGATGGGAGCAATGCCATGTTTCTTGTTGCATACCTCCAGGTCCATTGTCTGATCAGTACAGATAAGCTCCTTTCCAAACTCACCTGACAAAACTGACAAGATGGAGCATCCCACTTCCTAGGACACATTGCAGCTTTTGAGCAGGTGGGGACTTGGGTGCCATCTCAGCTGGGGATGAGATTTACTTTTCACTGCTCTGAGCACAAAATAGGAGGGCTTCACACATTGTCAGATTGCATCTCACTTTACACCTATTACATCATAAATACTCTGTCTTCACTCAAAATATAACAGAATATGTTGGTCCAGGTTGAAAGGGTGGGTGGTTATGGAGAAGATGACATTGGTTTAAAGGAAACAGATGATCAGAAGCGATTTTCAGAATGCAATGGCACAAAAAGAAGAAATTATAAAAAGGAAGAAAATGTGCATTGTTTCTTCTGCCTTTTAAAAATATGTCTTCCATACTGAGCATCAACTGATGATGCTGGAAAATTATTGATCCTATACCAGCACCAGCATTTCTCTTCAGGAAGATTTCAGAAAGTTTGCTGAGTGAGTTAGGTCTGTGAAATTTATGTAAGCTATTTGGAGCAGGAGCTATCTTTTATGCATTTGTACAATATCTAGCAGAAGGTATTTGTACATGTCCAGCCAGATAAATGCAGTTACTAGGTTGTGTCACCTAAAATGCAAATAACAATAGCAACAACAACAACAAATCTCTCTGTAGTGAATAGAAATTTAACTCTGAATCACAAGTTTTAGCTTTTTTTTTTTTTTTTTTTGAAAAGTTATTCCATGCATATCCATCCATACAAATGAGATATGCTGGATATTACAGCTCTTTCTATTTCTACAGATCTAGCAAAGAAGTGCACAGCATGCTGGAGCAATGAGGAGTATGGAGCAATGGGGAGTAAAACAAGCAGGAACAACAGGTCACCTGGAGCAGCACGAGACAAGGACCTGCTGAGACCACAAGCGCAACTCAGACAACCAGGTAAATGTCCAGCCATTCATATCTCTGCCTCTCACAAGCCACTGCCAGGAGTTTATCAGTCTGGAGTAAAGCTCAATAAAAATGTTGTCCAAGGCATTACAGAATTCATGACCAAATAAATACAAGTGTTAGTTAACACCCTATTCACACTTAAGAAATACATGTGTGTATATGCATATACACACACACACACATACATATATACAAGTAGGAATGTATATAGCTGTGTGTGTGTATAGAATCATAGAATCATCACAGAATCACAGCATGTCTTGGGTTGGAAGGGACCTTAAAGATCATCTAGTTCCAACCCCCTTGCCATGGACAGGGACACCTTCCACTAGACCAGGTTGCTCAAAGCCCCATCCAACCTGGCCTTGAACTCTTCCAGGGATGGGGCACCCACAGCTTCTCTGGGCAACCCATTCCAGTGCCTCACCACCCTCATAGTAAAGAATTTCTTCCTAATGTCTAATTTAAATCTACCCTCTTTTAGTTTAAAACCATTATCCTTTATCCCTGATAAAGAGTCCCTCTCCAGCTTTTTTGTAGGCCCCCTTTACGTACTGCAAGACTGCTGTAAGGTCTCCCCGGAGCCTTCTCTTCTCTAGACTGAACAACCTCAACTCTTTCAGCCTCTCTTCATATATGAATAAACATATATGCATGTAAACATCCGTGTGCATGTGTGCACATATACATTCACTAAAGGACTATAAAATGTAAGAGATCATATTATAGAATATGTGGTAAAGAAGAAAGAGTAGAAATCCAAAATCACTACCACTACAGGATCCAAATGCTAAGAAACCAGTTATAAAAATATCAGAGAAGGCATTTAATCTATCTTAGGGACATTTATCTCTGTCAGGTCAACCTCCAGAATGACGACCTTACAGAAACATTTTCTGACCTGTTCCTGAAGCATAATTCAAATATTACATCACAAGACACCCAGCTCACTAGAGGGAGAAAAATTTCATACACAAAAATCTCAGTCCAGATCAAGTTTATTCTTCATCTCATCCTTCTTCTCTTCTTTACAAGCATGAGGTCTCTGAAGAGAGAAAAAAAAAGTAAAACAACAAAAAAAAAATCCCATATATGCCTATATGCCTCCAACTTGTCATCACTGTCTGACGTTATTGCAAATATTGTTTGACATAGGTAGTCCCTGAACCTCCAGAAAATGAAATGGACTATGGAAACAGTGGCAGCAGTGACTATAGATAAATGAAGACCACAGTTAGCTATAATTTTTCCAAAATGAGTAGATACACTAAGAATTCATCCAATAAATAAATAAATAAGTAAATAAAGATCAGGGCCTCCAGGCCATCTCTTCATCATCTTATCTCCCAGTCTTCACATTAACATTGATTACTATTGATTTAGTTCCCACAATGTCCCAGCTGAGATCACAGGTAATATTATCATATTACCTATACTAAAAAATTGTCTTTGTTTTGAAGATACTGTACTCCCAAGAAGTGAGAAAAAGGATTGATTTTATAGACCCAGTGAGTGTCAGAGCTGGGTGTAAAACCTATGTTTGCTAGCTCCTACCCCTGTGACCTAAAACTATTTTGTACTGGCATTCATCTGATTCACTAGTCTTCCTGGACTGTAGAAATCCTTCCTTAACTACACACTAAAAGGAACAATGACAAATCTCTGTGCTTGCTTTCTGGATAGCAATAAATGCTGGGTGCCCTCCTAAGGTACACACAGTTGTGTGAGCTGACACAACGAATGGACACAAGATTCTTTGGGTGAATGGTACTCATACTTCCCTGGTTAATTGGGTAGCCAGGCAGACTGATGGGATAATTTCATGACCACAGAACTGACAAAAACTTTGGGTCTAGAAGGATGATCTCACGTTTTCCAGGCTCTTGTCTCAGGGAACAAAAGCTGGGACCAGCATCTCAAGTCTGTGTCATGGGTGAAGACCAGTAAGTTCCTCAGAAACTGTAAAGTTGCCCAAAAATACAGTTGCATGGGTAAGTATGGAAAGATAATTCCAAATGAAAGAGGAAATTACAGAAAGCAGGGTTTGGGGGAAAAAAGAAAAAAAGAAAAAAGAAAAAAGAAAAAAGTTATACTCATTGTAAAAGGGTTCATTTCAAAAGGGTTCAAATGACATTTTTTCATATAGTTCTCACTCCGTCATTATGATAAAGTTTCTCTGCATGGCTTCTGTCTTGGTATATGCTCAGCAGTTCTCCCTCTCTTCTTTCTCTGTCAGCAGCATCTGGCTGCAGCATTTCCACCTCTGCAGCTGTTTCTCTGCTGTTCATGCAGATGGGTAGAGCGGCGGTGACACACAGCCACCAGGAAATGGGGCAAGACAGGGAAATACAGGCTAGGAGAATGGGTTATGAGGGACTTAAAAGTCATTTCAAATCCTACAGAAAGGATAAGACTCTGGTGTACCACCTGGTAGAGGATGCAAAGAAAATACAGCTGCATCCATGTGGCAAGAAGACTAGAGGACCGGCAGAGGACGCCCGAGGAAGGAAGTTGTGTCCTCCATTAAAGTGCAGGAAGCTATACATGCGTTTCAGAGTGAGGGCAGTGCAATCAGCAGTGCCGATGCATAGATGGTATGGAGTGAGATATTCCTGTGGCGGATCTGTGTCAGGTGCCAGTGGCAGGACAAAGGGCTCAGTGTTGTGCACATCTGCCCCTGTAACTTACATCATAGGATGTGGTGGGCCAGCGAGGTAATGTGAACATCAAGGGCAGTCTCTGTGCCTCTGTACAGTGTTTTCTCTCTTTCTGCAAAACAACTGTTCATAATCCCTTCAAAAAAAAAAAAAAATGTGGACACAGAGCAGCTATAAACAGAAACACCTGTGCATCACGCATACACAGCCTTGCCATTATGTGCAGGAGTACCAGCTCCGCAATAGCACATACCAAGACTTTGGCTCCAGCTAAAACTGGATGGACAGAGTAGGTCACTAGAAAAACACAGGACGCTGTGAGACTCTACTTGTCCCACCTCTGAATGGCCTTTATCTCTTGCTGCTCATGCTTATCTCCCTCCCTCCATCCTCTGAACCCCATGAAACTGTCACAGAGATGAACACCAGTGAAATGGTAGTGCTCGTGAATGCTTTACATGTTCTCAGCCTGGGATGATCATGTTTCTTCAAAGTACGATGAGGGCTTCACAGATCACTCCTTATCTTGCAAACAGCTGTCACTGCTCCAGAAAGGGACAGGCAGAAGATTGCTGCTGCTACTGCTGCTACTCACTGGGGGCTGGTAAAACTCCTCATTTACCAATTCAGCTTTTTGAGAGATTTCTGACAAGTGAAACCAACACAACTTTTTTTCTGAGCAGGATAACTCAGAACACTGTGAAAATAGACCAGAGAGGCACGTAGATAAGACTTCACCCAACCAGAGGAAGTATGGATATTAGAACAAACAGCAGGAGAAAGCTGCTTTCAATAATCCTGAGTCCAGCAAGGAGTCTCCCTGAGGGCCGGGAGTACAAGCACAGAGCCAGACAGAGTCCCTCCCTCTCTCAGCCCTGTGTTCAGCTGCCTTAACACCTCCAGGAGCCACCTCAGTTCCTGTCACCCTGCTCTCCTGGGAGCCAGAGCTGTGACAAGTAAAATGGGGAGGAACTGGGGCCTCTAAACCTCATCCCCAGCAGCTCCCCCTGTGTCACTGAAGAAGAACACACGTTCTGCCATTTAGGCCATCTCCAAGACCCCCACCAAACAGGGTGATTTTGCATTGCCTCCTATTCAGGCTAGTGGCTAAATATCACTCTTTGGCCTTATGTCTGTTTCTTAATCTTTAGTTTTCCTCAGCTGTGGTGGGATTGCTGGGGTAGCAGTGGGACGCTGACCTGGAAAGAATGAAAATGGTAAATATGCTTGCCAAGCATATTCCAAAGACGAACTTTGGAAAACCATGTTTTGTTTTTATGTCTATACATTAAATTAATCTCTCCAGTAAGCCAGGTTTGCTCAAGAATGTGATTTTGAGGAGTGGCAATTAAAATTCCTTATGTACTTTCCACCCTTAGAGCTGAGGCCAATGCATCTTAAAAAATAAAAGCAAACCACAAACACATGTGCACACTGCGAGCATCAGATCACCTGACTTTAATCAATGGATATTTATTTATCCAGACCCTCTTTTTCAAAAGTGTTCACTGCCGCTTGTGATCCCTCTGATCTCTTTATAGGCATGCCTACCAGACGGACGGACGGATGGACGGACGGACAGACAGATGGACGGACGGACAGACAGACAGACGGAGGAGGTGAGGGGGAACCTAGTCCTATTCCGATGATTACCACATCATTTCTCTTTTTCCAAGCAAGTCCTCTGGATCCTTTCTAAAAGCCTCCACCAGCTATTTGAAGGAGAGTCGTTACTGGAGGGGGAGAGAAAAGAAACAAACTTTCATTGCTATTAATCCGATGGTTAAAAACCAAGTGCGAACCTCTTCTTCAGTCCTTGTGTCCTGTCTATTCCCTGTATTGGCTTTTCATTATCTTGGGATGTCTATATTAAAAATAACACTTTGAGTAGGGCAGCTTTCAGTCAAGAATTTAAATGACCATTCCAGGGTCCTCCTTTTTTCCTGAGAGCAGAAGATTTCCAACTGACTTAAGGTTTAAGGTGTGATTTTTTTCAAGGTGCTGTCTGCTGAATCTCGGCAAGACTCAGCCATATAACCCTCTTAGGCTCCCTTGGAAATTCCACCTTTAGCCAGATAAAGCATGGTATTTTAGTGGAGGAATGAAGTTAGCATTCACATGGCTGTCTGATCCCAGGTTTTGTTATTAGAGGACAGACTTAATGAAGATGGGGACTGAACTGCAGAATAATTAACCATGGAGCATTCTCACTCCATTAACTGAAATGATTGTGCCCAATTAGAGACACAAGAAAGTGAGGTTGGAGCAGACATGAGAAGCTGGCTAGCTGCTGGAATATAAGCTACTTTGTTCTCACATGTAAAATGAAAGACATTAATGTCTTCCTGGATCTCAGTGAGGAATGGAAGGAGAACCAAAACAATGGGAAGTTAAGCCATGCAAAAAGGGAGGGCACAACTCATTTTGTTTTATTTTATTATTTTTATTTTTTACTTTTTAGAAGACACTCAAATTCTGTTTTGAAAAATATGTTTTAGCTCTTGTGGATTGGTTTCTTCAGCACAGGTTGAAGAGAGCACCTAGAAGATGAAAAAGTAGGTAAGATGGGAAAAATGCAGTCCTGTCTAAATATAATTCTAAATATATAATAAATCTGCAGGCTCGGTTATAGTCTTCAGTTTTATTTAGGGAATTACAAACATGAATTTAAGGAAACTTGTTTGTATACAAGAGGCATAAATATGTTTATAAAATAAACATGACCTTTAATCTGCCTGGAATCCCACTGAAAGCTATATATGTGTTTATATATATACACACACCTATATGTGGGGAGGTGGGGGGATATTCAGACACAGTATCAGAGCAGTATCAGGGCTTTCTTCCCCTTTACAATGAACCCACCTCTGGGAGGGAAGGTAGCAGCCGTTTAGCAATGATCTTACTGGTATGAGCACCTTACAAATCACAGGTATTCAGCATACATCCAAAAGGTGTAGTAAAGTGAACTTAAAGAACGAGATGCAATTACAGTTGAAACTAGGTCCCCCAAAATGTAAAAATTACCTTGGAATGCAAATAAACATGAATAGCACCTTATTTTTCTCTTTTTCAGTATGAACTCCAAGCTGAAATGTTGGTTGAGTGGGGATCCAGAGGCACCACCTTCTCTTGAAACACTAACAGCCTTTTCTTCAGCATCTGTGACTGTCTCATCAAGTACTAACCCAATCCAATTCTGCTGAAACAGTAATGTGTAATAAGCTGATGATTTTTTTTTTTTTTTTTTTATGTGACCTAGCAGAGTAAAACAAGTTAAAGAGCTTTAGCTTAGTTGAAATCTGAGATTATCAGGCCTTAGCTGCACGCGAGCAAATTTAGCAGTGAAGAGCAACTTTGTCCAGTCTGGGTCAGGGCTAGGGAAATCACATTCAGGGGGAGAGGCGAACCTCACTCTGCAGCCTCTGAAGATTACAGCTAAGATTAGATGGTGGCTGCTAGCCAGAGAAAGAAGACATTTTTTCCTGGTTTTGCAATATATCCAAAAGCCATGTTTTCAGGGAGATTTGGTACTGTTGACTGTGATTTCTATTAATCTGTCAGATACTCAAGAAACAGATACATCTTCCCATTCACCTGTAAACCAAAAGTTGACAGGTTGGTCATAGAGATTAATATGTTCTAGCTTGGAAGAATATTTAGGAAATAAATATTGTATTGTTGTCCTCATTAATGTCAGCTTAAGACAAATATATGGCCGAAGTTTTCAGGTGTATTTTATGACACCTAGTCTGAATCTGGGGTTTCGGAGGTGGTCTGAATTTCAGGAATAATTACTAGCCACTCTATAAAAATCAGCCACCTTCCCCCTTTCTCTTTTCTTGCCTGAGACATCCAGGACCTCCAGTCTCTTCTGAAAGCCTGAAGTTTTCAAAACTTCTGTCTACAGAAAGAGAGCCCAGAAATTTACTCCTTGGTGCCCCAGGCTAGTATCTGTGGCCAAGTGTGAAAGGTGAAAGGGCGATTGGAGTTCAGGCCCATACCCTCTGAAGGGCCAGAGCTCTGACTCACCAAAACAGTGGCTGAAACAACAGATTTGCAGAGTTCCACTGACGAGAAACCTGGATGTCAGATGGGGAAAAATTGGATTCCCATGGGAAAAAAGTCTGCTAAACATATTTCACATCAAGCGTGGTCCACCCACAGATATAAATCCAGTTTGCAGCCCTCTGTTAGTTTTTTTCCTCATTTAGTAAGAAAACATATATATAAATGTAATCTTTTTCATTTTCTTGTGGCTGAAACCTCACTTATGGGCTTCCAAAATGACACCACTGAAGAGCAGAGCCTAACCTCAATGTTTGGTGAAAAAACACAGGAAAGGCAGCACCTCCCTTGAGGAACAGAGCAGAAGCAGTGAGCAGTATTTCCAAACAAGTGGACAAACAAAAACATACAAAGCAGCCACTACAAAGTTAGTGCACCGCTTCCCATCTCTTCTGGATATTTAAGGTGAATCACAGCCAAGCTAGAGGCTCATGCAACTACAGGGAAACAGCCCAGATGTTTAGTCCATTTTCCTGTGGAATTTCATGGTGCAAAGGGCAATAGCTCTTGCTCTAAGCTTCTCAGTGTTTGCATATTGTTCCACACAAAATAGACGCTGATAGCAAAGTTCCAGTTGTTTTTTGTTTTGTCATTGGTACTTTGAGGTACGGTAAGTACCTCCAGATGCTTGGGATGGGAGAAGAGGGCTTTCTTTGAGGACAAGTGACAGCAGTGAAGCAGAGTTGCTTCTTTTTTCCTATTAATTCACTTTGCTCAAAGGATCTAGGGTTTGTGGTGAGTACCTATGCTGGAAGCAACATGGTTGCCAGGCTTGGCATGGTTTACCACTATCATCTAGCATGAGACAGACTCCTAGCAAGCTATCAAAGGCTGGCAACAAAGAGTACTCATCATAACTTGTTCCTATCCTAATGCTGAACAACTTTTATAGAACTCATGGGCAATGTACAAGAAATACCCATATGCAAAATGATGTTGCCAGAAAAATCATATCCCTTTACCAAAGCTGTATTTATCTTACAATTCCCTTTTTTGTTAGAAAGGTCATTTTAATTAGTAAGCAGGGAAAGAGAGTTATTATTGCTAGGCACAGCCCCATATTGATGGCTCCTCTATACGTCAGTGCATGAGCATTAACAGTGCTCAGATAATCTTGCTGGCGAGTGAAGAAACAACTATCATGTTACTTGAAAGAACTGAAGCTATATTGTATTGCAGTCATTAGTCTCCTCGAATCTGCTCGTAATGATGAATGCATCATTCTGCCTGCCTGCAACTTGTGTAACAAACAGCACAGCCAAGACTTTTCCAGTTCTGTTATTCTGTTTTAAAAAACACTGACATTTTCTTAAACAGACATAATTTACAATTTTAAGTAACACAACAGTGCCTTGGTGTGTAAGGGCCAGCAAGCAAACAAGACTCCTTTCACAAAGATTAAAAAAAAAAAAAAAACCACAGTCTCGTGCTCTCTGAGGTCACTATGGCTTAAAAGAAGCGGGGGGGGCGGGGGGGGGGGGACACAACACGACAATGGAGCCTTTCTGTGACATATCTTTGGCTTTTAAATATGTGTATAATGCTCCCATAGCAGAAAACCCAAGTGCAAGTATTGTTAAAAGCACTGTTTAATGCCCACTGTGGACAAACAGTTACCTGTGTCAACACCATCCTATTAAAGCACCTCAGGCACCAGTTTGGGGTCTGAGCATCCATGCTATTTTGATCCATGATTTATATTCCAAGCTTGCCTGAGTTCCCCTGGCTGCACCACATGCACATCATGAGCACCCAGCTCTTACAGTACCCATCAAAGTGTCCCCCACAAACCACCTTGTCAGGCACCACTGCCTGGAGCATCCTCCGCCTACCAACATGTATCCCACCACTCTGCACAGGATGCCCTGCACCACTCACGTTCCCAGGTGGGACTCCCTTTTATTTATAGGACGGACTCAGCTAGGAAGCATGCTCCGCATACCTACCATTTTTGAGCTGCACTTTGAAATTGGGAGGCACAAGGTGCTCGTGAACTGACCAGTGAAGTCCTGACATGGTGAAATGCTAGTTATTAACATGGATTCCCTTCTGGTGAGCACCAAACAGAAAACACTGTCCTGCTTATGGACCTCGCACAGCTGGGCTTCTCCACTGCTACAGTGCTGCGTGGACAATTCAACTTGTCTCAGTCTAGCAGCTGAGGACAGATCATGAGCACATGACATTGCAGACCAGGATAAAAATAATTGTGGACATCAATGCTGATCTGCTGTGGGACAGGTCTAAAGGAGATTGGGATGGCAGCCTAGAAATGGATGCATTTTCCTGTCTAGGTCTGTGCAGAACCTGCTGTAAAGGGCCATGAAGGTGCCTTTTATGTCTAGAATTAGATTCCTGTTCTCTGTTTTTCCATGTTTGGAGGACAACCTACTTCTACCTGTGGGAGACATGTACCATAAGGCCAAACTGTGTTCTTTCACGGGGTGTTTGTTGAGGGTGTTAGTTTTGAATCACAGCCCCTGCATTAATATGGCCTACAGAAGGCATATTAACTTTGTCTGTTGTGGCAGTGGGTTCATTTTTCCCCCATGCAGAGAACCTGGCAGTGAACTCTTCATGCTATTGTCCTCCCATCTTTGCAGGTTGTTCTCTAGGCAGGCGGATCAGCAGGGTACTGTAGGACACAAGTGATCTCAGGTAGCTGAATGTCTATAGGCTGTGTCTGATGGAGATTAATTGGGTCTGGGGCTTGCTCATAGAAGGACTATGCCAAAGGACTCACAGGATACACGTGCTTGAGGCAGTCGCTTGTAATGCAAACATGCTTGCTTGGACACTCATGAAAATCTTAGAGTGCATGGCACCTATCCTCTGTTGCTCTGCTGGGGAGTTCCTTAACGATTAGCCTAGCAGAGCTAGCAAATATGGCCAGAGATTTTTGACCCGAGCCCGATTCTTCTTCAGCTGAGGTCAGTGATTTACATTCCATTGGTTTCAAGACACAGGCTCACACATTAAAACTCTAGTTTTCTTCCTTGAGAAGCCACTGGGAAATTTTCTACAGCTGATTCATTTTTATTATCAGTGCTCTCCTACCTAGTTCCTTCCTCTTACAGTTTTAGCAGGAGCAGACCTACAGTTCTCCAGTTATAGCAATATGGCTTTACATGAACACATCATTATGATCTATCAACTGATGTCACAGATAAATAAATCATCCCATATAAAACTGTGTCAAATAAATAAATAAATAAATAAAAATTAAAACTCCTTGTTTCCCTGAGGTTTATGAACTCTGGGCTGATGACATGAGGTCCAGGATCCAAAATCCTTTACTAAAAATCTTGTCTTTCTATTCTGTCTGCCTCTAGGACTGCAGCAGGAAGGAACAACATCTTGTTAACTGCAGCAGCCTATGAAGAGTATCTGATTGCTACTTTAAATTCATGATGGACTCAAAAGAATGAGTGACACATCGACTGCAACATTGATAATGTCAAATAAGCGAGCAGAACCACTCTGTGAGGGCAGATCTTCTACATGGACTCCCAGAGCAGCTAAAGGGAGAAACACTACAGTAATACAGCCTGGAGGGCAATGAGAAGTGAATTAAATGCTGTCCCAAGCATCTGAACTCTGTTCATGATTCAGATTTTCTGGGTCACAATCAAAGTTTAAGTGTTGGGGCTTTTTTGTTATTGATCTTTAATGGAACTTGGGTCACAGAAATACTCAAAACCCAGCATTAATGGAGGAAAAAAAGAATGTGTTTATATTCTAGGCTCCAAATGAGACCTTAAATGGCCTAAACAGTGTGGCAAAAGCTACTGTCAGGGTATATTTTATGACTGAGCAGAAACAGGAAGCATTGTGAACCATGTGACAGCCCGTACCTGGATGTTTCCACAAAATTTCACAAATGTCAGTAGTTCAAAGAGTTCAGATAATGATTGAAAAAGAATGAAAATTTTAGGGTTTTTATCTGAAACAAAATCAAACTGTGAATCTTTTCCAAATTATCTTAGGCTGGGGTACACTCTCTGCATATATCTAGCCTTTTGGTCATACTTACATTTTGCTGACGAAGCAGGTTTGATAATATTTTCTTCACTCCCTTTTTCCCCCTCTTCTGAAACTTCAGCCCATATCAGCAAAATAACATGATCCACAGGAGAAATTGTTGTATTTTTCCATTGTCTATAGGCTAGAGAAAATTTGAAATCAAATCTGAAATTAAAAAATTGGCAGAATATGAATTGAAGTCGGTATTAACTAGAAACTTCAGCACCAAGTATGTTTGCCTGATCAAAGCAATATTCTGTATCCTGTGGAAGCTTTTGAAGAATATTTAGAAATAAAACAAGTGGGAAAAATCTCTCTGTGCCAAATTTTAGGCTGTTTTTTAAACACACATCAAGGCAAAGCCATAAAGCACCCAATTGCCCATATCTTCTGCCAAGAGCAGCATTCCCTCTCTCTTTCTCTCATTTTCCTCTCCTCCTCCCTCAAAATGAATGAGATCAAGATCAAGAAAATTGTGTCAGGCCCCTGAAGCACTTTTCAAGTTTGCAGGAATATTGTGCTTACATGAGTACACATACACACGCACACACAGAGGTATGACAGGCTTGATCTGCCCAAGTCCCTCTAGATGATTCTGTCACCACAACCACCAAGAAGCAAGCACAGGACTGTGTCGGAATGGAGAGCCGACCAATGGAAGTGTGCAATTTGGTAGCCAGTAGAAAGCTAAAAAGAAGTGGGGTCACAAAAAGAGGGGAGGGAATGCGTAGCATTTGCTCTGGATGCCAAAAATGTCTCCATACATCTCTGAGCTAATATTATGGTTATTATTTTGGCAGAGGCCTTTTTGTTCTCTTTCCCAAGCTGATCCTACTCTCCTCTTGTGTATGTATTGAGCCTGTGTTGGGCCAAAAAAGCAAAAGAAACAAGGCCATCAGTTTTAGATTTGCTGTACTCTATCCAAGATATATAACATGAGGAAGCAGGGGAAAGCAGGAGCAGGGAGGAAAAAGACCGTATTAATGGTCACAACCTGGGTAAGGACCTTTGACTTTTCCTATACTTTTAAGAACTTAATACTTTTAGTTCAGGGTGAAAATTACAGGGATGAAGAGAAAAAAGAGCTTTGATTCCCGGTTGCCTCTGATGTAAATAACTGATGTAAATAGCTGTGTATTTATCTGATCAGCCTGAAGCTATCTGAAGACATTAAAACAGCTAGAATGTACAAGAATGTTTTATTGGAGGCAGCTATGGTCAAATCCTTCTACTCCTCTCTTTCACTCTTCCTTCTTCTATCCAACTACAGTACACATATCATTAAAGACCTTCTTTATCTGTCACTAGGTTACATCAGCTCAATCCCTCTGCACATCACATGCTGAATCAGCAGCGCTCCAGACAGTGCTGTCTGTGACAGGCACCAATGCCCAGTGGCAGCAAGGCAATTCTATTTTCTCGATAGCCTGAAATATGCCTTATTAACAGTTAAACTTTTGCTCTTGAGCAAAATTTTTCCGTAGGACCCCCCTCATTCCTCAGACCCTTCCCAATTATTTCTTTATTCCATAGAAAATAAACCTCTGCACTTTGAGATGTTTCTGCATCCCTCCTGCAATTGTGAGTCCCTGCAATATGATACTTCCAAGCCCATTTTCTTGAAACTCCCTAGCATGGGAAGGCATGCCAAAATATGAGGCAGGAAGAGTACAAATAAGAGTAGAAGCTGAATTTGTGCGTATCAGTCAAACATGTTGTGATTTAGATTATAAACTTAAGAGAAGCCATTCAGTCTTAAATTAACATTCCAGTAGCCTGTATTTCCACTTTCTGTTTCCATTCTTTATTTATTTTGTATTCACTGCTTACTTTCCCTCAATATCCTTTCTCAAGTCATTTGAACATTTTATTCATTTCACCCCTTTTTAAGCTCATTCCATTATTCGGACATTTATTTTTGTATGTTGTTTCCCCCATAAGCCTGTTACTTATACATATTCTTCCTTCTTCTGCTCAAAACTCCTTACAGTATTTCACATACTTTCTCCTCTTTGTAGTAACTCTTTTCTGCCAGCCTTCATTTTCTTTGCATCTGAAACAGCTACACTCATTTGTCCTCTTTAGGGCCTAGATCCTGAAACCCATCTTAAATCAGAAAACACTTAAGTACATGTTTAACACTGGGGTTAATTTTGGCATGAAGTACAAGGTAAGCATTTACCTCAAGTTTATCAAAGCCTGGCTGCTCTGCCAAACAGGTGTAGGTTATATATATATGTACATGTATGTATGTATATGTATGTATATGTATGTGTGTGTGTATATATATACACATTTGTATATGTATATATACTTTAGGTAAGTATTTTAGTTTAAAACTGAACAGCTTTCCAGAAGGAGAACCACTGGTACATACAAAGTATTTGGCAAGTTATAACCTTTGTCTGAGGTACCTAAGACATATATTACATTCATCACCATCAGTCATCTATCTCAGTGCCTGTCAAATAAGATCCTGCACAAAACACATTCTTAGTTCATCTGTGATGCGAGAAGGGTTTCTTTCCAAACTGCTCATTCCTCTGCTGTGCTGATGCAAAGGCTTCAGGGGACCTTGACCTCTGCAGAGGAAAGCAGCCACTGCAGTAAGGAGACTCGTGAGAGAAGGAGCAGCAGGACAGGCCGGGGAGGGACAACATCCTGAAGTTGTTCTGTCACAGAACCACAGGGTGCTTCCCAGATCCTGTTGTATCTAGAAGATGGCTGCCAGCTCTGATGATTTGAACCTCCAGGAAGCGGCTGAGCTGACCTGTGTTTTATGGGCTTAACAGGGCCTCTTGCTGAGAACCTGCAGAGAGGGACAGCATGGCCAGAGCCCCATGGCATACAGATAGACAGCTCCTTCAAATTGCACGGAGAGTACCTTTACAGCAGGAGGGAGTTCAGAAGAGCTTTCAGAGGGTTCCCACCCACTGCTACTCATGGTTTGTAGTGAAATGCAGGTGTACCTTAAATATTCATCTTTCCATTAAACTCAGATTGCAGCTTTCTCTTAGGTTGTGCACACACACATGCCTTTAACAGGGCTTCACTCCATCTTGAACCAGGCCTCCTCACTTTGGGTGAATAGGCTAAAGAGATGGGAATATTAACTTCAGGCACGGGATAGACAGGACTTTCAAACAACTCAAGAATGTGGGCAGAGAAGCTTGCAACTGCTTGTGCTGTCAGTGCCTTTCAAAAGCAGGGCTTAACCCACATGCTCCTTCCACATTTCTAGCTGGATGAGTTACATAGCTCCATGCACAGTTCATCGCTTTTGCTTATTCTCAGATGCTCTATTTTCCTCTATCAGTGTATTGGGAGCATGAACTGTGAATTCTGCTGGGAACAGATTACTTAAAAAGCTGGGCTTTACAAAGCCTATATCCATTTGGGGATTCAGTCATTAAACCCATTTAGGTATGGCAAGAGTACCAAACATGTTTAGGTACTTTGCTGAACAGAGATTATATTAAGACTAATAAGAACTACTTCCACAAGAAAGTAATTGTAAAACTGGGAGCCTTTTTGTTTTGTTTAATTTGAAAGCCCACTCTCAGAGTAAGTCCTTGGGTGAGGAAGTGGAAAGGCAATTACTTCCAGTGTACTGGACAAATTTGCCAGAGGAGAGAAACTGAACGTTTGATGCATTGCCCAAGGCCAATGTGATACAATTATAAAAATATACTGCCTCCCTTGTAATTCTGTGAATATAAAATGAAGCAACTTACCTACCATTAATTAGCTATATTTTGTAGTTTTATGGACATTGAACATGGTGTGCTAATTTGCATAAATTAGCATGTAATTTACATGCTTACTTCAAGGTATTCAGTTTTATTGCCATTACCTTTTGTGGCCTGTTTCTCTAATGACTGTAATGGAATACAAAAGAGATTTCTCATTGTGTTTACCCTGTTACCTTTTACATGAGTTTCAGAATAATGTGTCATGCTGAGAAGTGGGAATTTTCATGCAAAAGGTTTTGCTTTCAAGTCTGAGCCACTTCATGACCACCCACCCTGCTGAATTTTCTAATGCTACCTATGCTTCCTTGGCCATTGTTCTTTTTTCAGCCACAAAAATACACACAATATTTTAAAAGTCAAGTACAAGTGTAAAAATTTGCTCTATTGCCTGCACTAAAAGAGAAAGTCAGGCACAAGAATTAATGGGTCCTACTCTAACTATCAGCACCTAAAGACACAGAGAGAGAAAAATAATCTGCAGCTCGGGAAAGTTGAGCAAGGTCAAAGGGCAGTGCCTGCATCTGCATTCACTGAGAGGCAGAAATGAAAAATAAAGGGTCGGCTTTTGTTGCAGCTCAGCACTATTTTAGAAAGCGCAGATACTAACTTAATTACCACAGTTCCCTTTTGCACTAGAGCACTGCAGCAGGCTATAAATCGATACTTAAGGTCACATTGCTAAAAGCACTGAAAAAGTCTTTTCTCTCACTATAGCATGTTGTTTGCTGCTTCTGCATCATGAGAGTTCAATATCAGATAGGGAACCTGGCTAAAACAATGATTACAAAAGAAATCAGAATTGCAAAAAAGCAAGGTGTAAAGAGAGCAAGTCCAATTCATGGCAGATATCATGACTGCACCGAGCCTGTCCCCTCTGAGCTGAGAGACAGATGCATAAGCAGCTGCCCAGGAGTATGAAATATGTTTCACTCCATGCTGAATTCTTGTTCTGNAAAAAAAAATACAGTAATTTCTGCTGAATATATCTCTGGCACCTTTACTATACATCTGAAATCAACGATACATGTGCATGCATGACATCTTATTTCAATAAGTTGTTGGGAACAAGGTTTGGGAGTTGCAAAAATAGACTTTTTTTCCCCATTTGCTTTTCTACTATACCTGCTGACCTATGTATTTCGCTTTTGAAAGAGAAGAAGTTGCATCATATGGGATCAGAAAGAGATAGGAAAAGCCACATCCAGCTGAGATACACTTGGCACAACACTGAATTACTTAGCCACAGGGAGGCTTCTTTTTGTTTGTGTTCACATGGGCAGTATGGGGCCAACAGTATTATTAGGTAGATACAGGACTTGCATCCAAGTGCCCTGGATACCACAAGAATGAGACACAGCATCCTGTAAATGCCTAATTTAGATGCTAGATTGCCTACAGATTTGCATTTACACACTAATTTTTGGAACTTATAAAATGTGCAATTCTAACTGATGGTGGGAAAAATTAAACAAGTTAGAAATTTATCCAATATTAAAAAAAAAAAAAACACAAAACTTTAAGGCAATTTTGATTTTCAAAGCATAAACAGATTTTCACCCAAATTGAAATTTAATTTCCAAAACTTGCATTTTTCCTTACAGGGCAATGGGATCCCAGAGGCTGGTAAGCCAATGTCACAACACAGTTCTGACTGGGGTTATCAGCTTAGGTGTAAAGTGTTGCAGATGCAGTCGGTCTAGAGCTAAAGCTTCTAGAATCCCTGAATTTCAGACCAAACACAGCCTCTGGACATCTGCCGTACAAGTAGGAGAGCGTGGACACATGTCCATGAGGTAATCGTCTCAGGAATGCATTGTACAGCTCATCAAGACTTTCTTTGATTTATAACGAGAGCCTTAGGCAAAGCATTTTGAACTTTACAAATCACATTTTCTGATAATTCTTTCTGTCAAAAATTTCTCAGAAGAAGAACATGATGCCATTTTGAGTTGATGGGGGGATTATTTTTTACCCTTCTGCACAAGTACAAATAGCTCCAATAACCTGTGATATATCTGCCTGATAGCAACAGCCTGCAAAGTACTAGAGCCAACTCCCTGAGACATCGTCTGACCAGGGTACTAGACTAGATTTTGACATGCAGAGGATAAAATTGTCCACACCCATCTTCATATTTAGACATAAAGACAAAGCTCATCTCTTCTATTTCATTGTTTGTCAACAAGATTAGTGCGTGGCTAGTGAAGCAGTAGTGCTGGCTAGGAAGAAGAAAAAGAGATTATTGGTATTTCTTTTTTTAAAATCTTTGGCATTCGATGATGGACGTTACACTAGCTCCTAAATAGTTTCAGAGACAGGCTTCCTTTGAAGGCATTCTCAGTTACTAATGCACTGTCGGATATATTTAGGTTGGAAAATTTTGAAAGCTTCCAGGCCAGATGGATTAGTATGTGGTAAAATTTGTCCAAGGTTCTTTATTGCAGTGAAAACAAGTAAAAACCCAATATTCGCAATAATGCTTGGAGTAAATTTACGGCTTCCTTTACTAATTCATTGTTGTACTGTTGATTTGGAATCGCCATTTAAGCCATCTAAGTTCTCTACAATAAAATAATATCTGATTCAACTTTTTTGAAGCCTTAAGTAGAACAGTAGGAGGAAGGAAACCTCAATAAACTTTAAATCACAGCAGACTAGACAATGCCTAAAGGTCTGACAGTACAATATTATAGTATTATTTACTACAGTGACACTTATGAGCACCCAATTAACTATGCAATTAGAACATTACTATATTTATTTAAATTTGATCATTTGACTTAGCTCATGCCAGTCTTGATGCAGGTACAACCCATACTTTAAGAAACAGTTACACAGGTATACATGGGAAAGTGGCCAGGGACAAAACATTGTGACAAAGCTCCAGAAAACAAAACAAGTTTTCGGAAGAGATTTGCAATACCTGAAAAGTAAGATTTAAAGTCGGACTTAAGAAAAAAATAAGTTAATATTTACTACCTGGCATATGAAATTAATTTTTTTTTTGATAATGACTGGTGCCATTGTGTGATACAAGTAGCATGAGTGTAGAAAAGCCAGATTAGACCTTGATTGTTATTGTCATCTGAAATTGTACCCTTGTATACACTGCATTTCTGCCACTGAGGAAATCTTGTTTTTTTTTAAATTTATTTATTTATTTATTTATTTATTTATTTATTTTAATACAAAGAGGGGTTGTGGTGATCATTAATCACATTTCCTCAAGCATTTCCACCATAAATACTAAATCTGCATAAAATTCATGGCTGAATGACACTTTTTTTTCCCCTTTCCACAGACTGTTATGTGCAGATGTGATGTAGAGAAAGCCAGTAAAGTAACATACACAGAATAAAAGCAAAGAAACATTTCCTCATATCAAGCAGATTTTGCTTAAGGGACACATTAAGGCGGTACTACTTATCCTGAAATTCTTGAACATTGTAGTTTTCGTCCTTATTACACATGATACTCTTCAGCTATAGTGAGTGCATTGTTTCAGGTTAAAACAAACCAAATATACTGTAATTATTTCCATACTACTTGCATACATTTTTCCAAATGCATCCTCATAAAAGTACATTTCCTTTACATTCACCATACCATATTTAGATCTACACATGCTATCAGGTCCCAAAACAGTGCTCAAAAAAGGACTACAGATATCTGAAAATGTTAATTAATAACTGAACACACATACACACACACACATGCACATATTTCTATGTTTGATATGTATAATACTGGCTTAATTCACTAATGAAATAAAGGAGGCAATACTGTAATTTCCAAATGTTTATCTCATCTATATTCCGTCCATGCCTTGTTAACACACAGTATGAACTTAACAGTGATTCTGCCTACAGGTGTAACAGATGCATATAAATTTCTGTGGATTTGATGACTAGAATGAATAACAAATATTCAAATAGATTTGTATTTGTGCCTGGCTCTTTTGTGGATTTTCTGTGTAACCTTGGTCAAGTCAGAGAAAATCTCCTCTTTCATTAGGTGATCCATAAAGTGGAATGAGGTTATTAATCTATGTCATAGTAATGATGACTATTTTATTCTCATACTATGAGACAGTTACTGAAATTAAGGCACTTAAATTTTGTACATGCTTTTGCAGTGGAATTTCTGCATGGGATATGTATTCCATTAGTGTATGAAGGGGTTGTTAAAACAGCACCAGGGAACTGGAATCACCAGAAGATTTATTGATTCTAAACAGTTCAGAAACTGTGCAAGATATTCTTGAGCACCATCTACTGGTACTACAAATGGTCAAAAATGTCCATAAAGACATCAACTAATATGTCGGTCTTCAACAAGTTGAAATTGTATGTAGAAGATGTTCTCTGCATCATTTCATTTTATGTTTTTCTGTTCATTTGGTATATTGTGATTAGTTTTGTTTTTCTTTTGGGGGGTGGGAGACTCAGATATGTAAAAAATGGAAATATCTTGGTCAAAATGAGAACTATAATGATTTGGAGCGTGCTGCCGCAATACCTCCTGACATACGCAGTTTGCTTACTTCATGCCTCAGGCTTATCAACTGGTAGACCTCATTGGTCAGCCTACATCTCCCATGCTCCACTCCTTCCTTTCTTCCCTGGGCCAAATTGCAGGAGGTGTACCCCAAGCAAAAAGCCCTATGCTAAAAAGAAATGAGCCATCAGAAGTAATGTCAGTTAATAGTTTAGGAAGATAGATAGATAGCCCAATAGACATTTTTAATCACAGAAGTACATCACAGAATCACAAGGTTG
>VXAL01013835.1:0-18699 GCA_013399475.1 Chauna torquata
GGTCTGTCCGTGGGTCTGTCCACCTGGTCCAGAAGCAGCAGCCTGTGACTGCGGCACATTTGGAGATGTCAGGATGGGGCTGGGGCTCCTGCTGCCATGGAGCTGCCCGTGAACCCCAGCTCCAAGGGCCTTGCTTGGTTCCAGGTCCCCACTGCGGCCAATTAACATGGAGCCAGCAGCACAAGTGGATTGTATTAATTAAGAAGAAGTTAATCAAATTTTCTCAACACTTATGGCGCAGCAATCCTGCCTCAGTTTGAGAGATGAATGATGCTTTTTGTGCAACTGAAAATGCTTGGGCTTAATTTAACGTGCAGTCCAGAGCCGCAGCTGGAGCCGGCTGGTGCGATGTTTGTGGCTGAGCCAGCCCAGCCTGCCGGCACCGCCAGGCAATCACACACTGGCAGAGGAGTGGCTGTGTGCCCACGTCCGCCTCCCGCCTCGGCCAGCATCTTGCCGTGAGAAGACAGGGAAGGTAAATGGCTAACGGAGATGCTCAGTAGAAGTTAGCATCTGACTGGGGTTCCTGGGGTGCACCCGCTGGAGGGGATGTTGAGGGCTGCTTGGGGATGAGAGGTGGCTGCCAGGCAGGAGCAGAGCTACAGCTCCCAGGGACGTGCTGGCAGCTCTGCTCTCCGTGGGCAGGGCAGAGCACTTGCCAGCGACATAAATTGGGGCCCAGAAAGGTTTCCTTTGACCCAGCGTGTCTCAAGAGCTCTTCAGCGTAAACAGGATCAGGGACCACTTAAGTTGCATTCATTATATTTAAGTATTTATGAGCTGATAAATATTAAACAGCTGCTCTCAGGGGTTCAAGCTTGAGCAAAGCGATCACAACACAGAGCACGCAACAGCCGTGGAGCTGCCACACCAGGGAGCTCTGCATGCTTGCCCACGGCAGTGCCCGGTGCCCCTGCAGCCGGCTTTGCTGGTGGGGCACAAATTCCCCGGCCCCATGGCACACTGAGGCTGAGGCTCCCCAGGAGCTGGTCTGGCAGCACCCTCACCTCTGCGAGCAGAGCAAGGAGCGTGCCAGGGGCACAGGCAGCGGGGCGCGGGCTGGGGCTGGGCCGTTTCCTCAGCACCTCTGCCCGGCCAGAGCCGTGCGCAGGGCTGCGGAAGGCTCACGCGACCCATGGCCGGCTCCAGCCTGCGTTGCCAAGACCCCCAAGGGCAGCGCCCGGCTGCTCCACGCTGCAGCCGCAGGGGCAGCGCTATCTCACTGCGTGCTGAACTTTGGTGCTGACATCTACAACTGCAATCTAATCCCTCCTCGACGGGCAAGCTGGATTCAGCACTTTGAACTTGGCACGCACATTAATCAAGTCAACAAAAGGTCTGCCTTGTCGGCCTGTCTTTGGACGTTTTCATCAAATCTTCGAAGTACACTGTAGCGAGGCTCTGTCACCCTTAACCAAGAAATAGTGGGCTTAAATTGCATACCTTCCGGCCCAGTAAAAATTATACAGTGGTTGTTACAATTTACATGCTCGCTTATAAAGTTCACTCTTAAAGCATTTTCCTCCCAACTATTACAGCCATTTAATGGCACGGAGGCTGCTCAGGACTGCAGCCGTACAGCACAGGAAATACTTTTTACAAAGCCAATTACCTTTGATTGCCTAGCGAGTGTCCCTCCCGCCCAGGGCTGGTGCAGAGGGCTCTGTGAGCGGATGCCATCGGCACCGACTGCGCGACAGAAGAGCCTGCTGTGCATCCCTGCAGTCCCCGCTCCTCCTTCGGGGGACATGCGCCCGGCCCCACTCCAGGCCCCCCCGCTCCCTGCAGGTGAGGGTAGCAATCCCGGCACACGGCGCAGCTGCAGCGGTCGGTGTCCTGCTCGGGGCGTCCCCACGGCAGCATGCCAGGGCTGTCGAGGACATGGCGTGTGTCCCCCAAGCTCTCCTCCGGCAGCCCCCGGCACTGCCCGGCACCACAGCAAGCCCCTGCCCAGTCAGAGCTCCGCTCCCGGCCGGATGGAGACTGTCCCCTGGGTTAGCCGTTGCCAAGCACATCACAGCCGGACTGGGAGCCGTAACTCCAGTGCGTCTGCTCCTTCCCGACCACGACCCTGCATGCGTTTACAGGAGCTCACAGAGCTTGCTAAGCCA
Organism: Chauna torquata; assembly: GCA_013399475.1. Classification (NCBI taxonomy): domain Eukaryota; kingdom Metazoa; phylum Chordata; class Aves; order Anseriformes; family Anhimidae; genus Chauna; species Chauna torquata. The sequence continues at coordinate 2,112 of VXAL01013835.1, forward strand.
GAGCTTTGAGCTGATTTAGCCACTGGGAGGGGATTAGTCCCTCTAATCTGGTCTGCTTGAAATCGCGCCGCTGCGCCCGGATGTCTCTGTGCCATGCCGGCAGGACCTGCCGACGTTCTGCGGCTCCTGGGGGAAGGAAAGCTGGTGACTCACGGTACCGGCACAGCCAGAGCACCACCAGCTTTCGTGTCCGGAGCAGCAGCTCTGGCACCCATGTCCCCAGCCTGGGGATGTTCACAGCTCTGCGGGGCGGCGGGGAGGACACCAGCCTGGCTGAGGGGGCAGCTGCCCTCTGGAGCCCCTCTGCTCAGCATCAGCATCTCCAAACCAGCGTTACTGGGCGTTAACAAACACTCCCGCCCTGCAGCTGCTGAATGCAGGTTGCCTACTTGAATGCTTTTTAAGCCACATTTTAAGAGCTCCTAATGTGATCAGCACGTTCAGTACAGCCCTTCTTGAGACCTCATTTGCTTACCCTTTGGAAAGCTAATACTTGATTTAAGACCATTTCTGCTCCCTCCATTTGTAAGGACAAATGTAAAGTAATTGTTTGATATTGCAGTGGTTTGCTCAGCCTCCAGCTCTAATTTCCCACTAATACAGTATTGTCAGGGGGATCAATCTAGCCCAACACCTTCTGCCTCCTTGGAGTGGATTGCAAATGGCTTTTCTACTGCGACTCTGGGATTTGTGAGTCTTGCTGTGAATGTTTTTCTCCTCTGAAGGAAAAAATCATATAAGAAAATATCCCATCTTCCTGCAGACTGCTGTTAATCCCCTGCTTGGCCGCCGCCTGCCCGCAGCTGTCTCCAGGACCCACACTGCCGGCCTGTTGGTGCTCCTGTGGCTGCTGCAGCGGCTGCTGGATGATAGTGGAAGGGATGCAGAGCGGGTTCTATGCGATGTCCGTTGATTACCTCCAAGTTTTTGCTATTAGAGCTCTCTGAACAGGAGTCACTTCCAGTAAGGCCTCTCAGACTGCCCATGGTTGTGCTGCACGTCCGCCTCCATGCTGTGCACGGCTCCGCGCTGCCGCAGGCAGACAGGGCCTGGGAAGGGCGTCCTTGTCCCTGCCCTGCTGCGCCCTGCGCTGTTCAGCCACCGGGCACACCGGGGGCTATCGGCCGGCACCCCGAGCACCAGCCCCGCTGCAGCACCTGTGCTGCACTGCCAAACGGGGTGCGAGGCGCTCGGCCAGTCCAGGCTGCTCCCGGGCTGCTCCTGGCCCCAGGGAGAGCCGTCCACTGTCTGCAAAATGGCACGTAGGTCTGCTGGTGCAGTCAGGCGGGAGAGGCTGAAGGCTCAGGCTCTCGCTGAGATTTAGATGCTAGTGGTAAATTGCAACCTTTGACAGAAATGCCTGAGATTTACTACGAAAATCGATAGATGATTCAAACAGTCCAGCACTCGGAAAGGCAAATAACACCACTCCGACAAGAGCAGTTATTGATATTCATGAACAGTGGTGCTCATTACAGTGCCTGCTAACAGGCTGCTAAGATGGATTGCTGCAGGATCGGATGGGGCTATGCACGTGTGACCATGGAGTGGGCTCTGCCCTCGTGGGATGGGACCCCCACAGTCCGGCCGTGCCGGCACGGTGCTCAGCGCAGCGATTTAACCAGGGTGCCGGCAGCTGATCCCCACGGCTGAGCCCTGTGGGAGGAGTTTGGGCCCCCAGCTCCCGCAGGGTGCTGAGCTGGACCTGCTCCAGTGTGCCCGTCTCCATCGCCTGAGGATGCGGCCCATCACTCTCTGCTCTGTGCAGGATGCCGAGGGGCACCTGCCCGTGCTGCAGCACCTCCACCTGGGCTGGCTGCAGCTGGGGGGATCAGAGGCGATGGTGACCGGTGAAAGCAGAGGTGTGCTCAGGCCGGGGGCCATCTAGCAAGGCGTGCTGCACTTGACATTTAAATGTAATTGTGGGCTCCTATAGACCAGCCCATTAAGCTCAACCACAAATTACTGTCGCTTGCATGTAACACTGCTGCTCCAGTTACTGACCCTGGGGTGTCTCTGGCGCTCCTGAGCGATGCGGTCAGGTCCCCTCCTCGCTGTGCAGGGCTGAGCCTCCGTCCCTCCCTCTGGTCCTGTCCATGGGGTCTCTGCCCCGGGCCACTGCCCAGGGCCCCTGCCCGCTGCTCTGCCAGCCCCGGTGGCACTGCAAGGGGAGTGGGGCTGCGTGGGGTGCCCCAGCCCATGGACAGGCTTGCCCTAAGAAAAGCCCATGCATAAGGACCGGTGGTAGCCACTTTTATTTACACAAGGGATCACATGCTGAACAAGGACGCTAGTGCCACTAAAGTACCCGTAACAGCAGGATTCTGTGCTTTATTCACAGGACAAAATATCAGTACAACATTTTTCAAAGACTTTTTTTTTCAAGCAGATGCATCTCACCACCCTCATGACTGCACGCTGCGCTGCAGTGATGGAAGGCAAAGTGGAGCGGCTGGAGCCCTGCCTGCCCTGGCCCCACAGGGACAGCAACACGGCCTCCGCTCCGCATGGCTGGGGCTGTCTGGGAGCCCGGTTCCCTTAGGGATGCTGCGGAGGGACATGCCCTGGAGCAGCCTGTGCATGGGCTGCCAGGTGGGGCTGTCGCCATGGCCCAGGACCGTGTGGCCACACAAGTGAGCAGGACCCCCCGGCGCGAGCCACCACACCGCTGACCTGCTGGGACGGGCAGCACCTGCTCCACTCATCCTGCAGCGGCTGCGACGGGACTCTGCGTCTCCCCCAACTCAGCTCACTCTGCAGCTTCCCGGACTCCTGAGGACTGCGGAAGCCGCTCTCCTGCCTGTGCCCGTGATTTCCAGGAAGGACAGGCTGGCCCGTGGGTCCTAGCTCCAGCCCCGGCCCCCCTGGGCCACCCTCATGGAAGACTGCAGCGTCACATCACCGCGGCTCTGCTCCCAGGTGCTTATTCCCATCTGAAGTCCTGCCCAACTGTTTCATAGAATTTGATATTGTAAGGTCTGTAAAAGTCCCGAAGCTGCTCTATCACCTCAGGGTCTATCTGCACGTGAGTCCTCCCTTTGGACTTGCCCAGGCAGCGTGGCAAGCTGCTGCCTTCTGTTTTTTTCAGGCAAGGAAAGCCTTTTGTCTTGTTGAAGTAGAAGTGCTTGTCCGTGATAACCCGTTTGATGCCCAGGAAGTCCTGGACTTTGCCCATCTCCCCAGCCGGGTCTGTGATCAGCTTCTCCCCACTGACAAAGTGGATCTGGGAGAGGGGGAAGTACTGGAGCCAGCTCTCCAGGTGCACAGCGTACATCCCGATGCGGATGGCGTTCCAGGAGGTGTCCACCAGCCCCAGGCTGCGGTTGCGGAAGGACAGCCCCTCGAAGGTGGGGATGTCTGGCTTCTTGGAGAGCGTCTGCGTGTAGTCCGAGATGGCACGGGTGACCGGGTTCCTCACCACCACGATCAGCTTTGTGTCCCGCGACATGTTGAAGATCCGCCGCGGTGCCTCCTTGGTGACAAAGTAGCTGGGGGTCTTCTCCACCGTGATCTGGCTGTCGAGCGTTCGTGGCATCAGGCTCCTGCAAGCAAAGAAGAAGGCGATGGTGAGGAAGGAGCCGAGCCACAAGCAGTGGCTGCCCACGCTGCACCAGGAGGTCTCCGTGGCATGAGGCTGGCGGGGTGTCCTGTTCTGGCAGGACAGAACACAGCTCCCTCCTGCAGTGCTGCAGGGGTCTGCCCTGGCCATGTCCCCTGGTGCCGTCCCAGCGCCCCGGGAGAGGGAAGAGGGTGGGCACCAGCAGCCCCGTGAGCTCCAGCCAGCGGAGATGCTCAGCTCCCGGGGGTCTGGAGCCAGGCGGGATGGAGGGGAAGGACAGTGCCGGGCTGCTGGAGACCTGAGACCAAGCTGGTGCCACGTGGCAGCCAGGGCTGCTCTGTCTCCACCAGTGGTAAATTCATCATCAATTTTAGGAAAATGCATGAATTCATTCTGCAGCCATGAAGCCAAGCAGGTCCTGCCATCCGCCCTGATCGCTGCCATGGGTGCATTAACCAGGAGAGAGCCTCTGCCAGAGCCTTTGCTCAGTCTTTTATCATGTACTACTACACTGGTTGCCATTTGCACAAGAAATTACAGCGGCTCCTTCCGGAATTACTGCAATTACCTGGCTTCTCCCCTCCCTGATCGCATTAAAGTGCAGCCAGGCTCCCACATTCCCTGAGCCACAGGCGAACGCCAGGTGCCAGCCAGAGCCGCGCTGGCTCCAGCCCCTGCGAGGACACAGCCACCCCTCGTCTGTGTCCCTTCGGCCTGGCAATCAGTGCTGCCCGCATGCGGCCCTTGTGCCCCATCACCGTGCGCGAAGGCAGCGCTGCAGGGCCAGGCGCAGCACCCCTGCGGGGAGCGCTGGGGGCAGCCCCGGGGCGCTGCACCTCCGGCGGGACCCGGCCGCAGGGGGCTGGCAGCCCAGCTCAGTGCTAAGTGAATCACTTGCTTTGACATGTGAACATCCAAATCAAATAAAAACTAATGGGATGGAAAGATTTATAAATTGGCCTTGTATTACTAGAGTAAACTGTTAGATCCATCGCAGCCAGATTTAGGGCACAGCAGGAAGGGCAGGGTGCCCGCACCGTGTGAGGAAGGACTGGCACCAGCGCCCCGGGGCTTCGCTGCCACCGCGATAGCACTGGGCACGCAGGGGCCTTGCCATCAGACGCACCACTGGGGAGCCAGGAGAGGGGGACCCCAAATCTGACGGGGGGAGGAGGACTGGGACACCATACATACTGACTCGGTATCGCCTCAGCTGGCAGGCAGCACACTGGGATGGGCAGGGGGGCTATGAGCAGAGCAGCCCTGTGTGCATGCCAGGCTACGCCTTCCTCCTGGTTGTGTTTCTGCTGCTGCAGTCAAGAACTGAATCCCCTGATCCGCTCAACCAGAGCTTCGTGGCTTGGGCCTGTCCGGAGCGGGTTCACCCGGCTTCCAGGCGCTCAGCCGGGCTCGCGGTGCCTCCCGGCCCTGCTGCCAGCCATGCCCTGCCGCGTCTGCTGCCCTGCCCAAACACCCGCAGCCTGCTCCCCTGCCAGCTCTGCGCGCTCAGTCTGCAGGCTCAGGAACTGCCCCAGAGCACCTCTAACGCATCCTCAGCTCGGCCAGGAGCGGGGGCATCGTGTCTCTCCTCCACATCTGCAGGGCTTTGGAAGGAGCAAGGGGACAACTGTGCTGAAAGCAGATGGCTGTGGCACTAACCAGAACCCTGGGCACGTGCAGGGGAGTGCGTGCCATGGGCACCCCGAAGGTCTCCTGCACTCACAAGCACCGCCCATGCCAACTACATTTATTGTTCAGAAGCATCTGTTACTTTTTCCACTTTGCAGTGGAAGTTAGTGGCTCACCAATGACAACTTAATTGTGCAGCAGAACACAAGGTATAAGGCACAAGCAGGCGCTGCCTGGGGGGAGTTTTATGGCAAGCTGTGGAATGTGCCTCCAGGAAGGGTTTGCTTGAAACAGCCCGCACATTTAACACTCTGCATCTGCGTGTGCCCTGCTCGGAGCGTCCCGAGCGCAGCCCCTGCCCGCGAGCCCCGGGCGCAGGCAGGGTGCCGCCAGCCAGTGACCCCTGCTGCAAGCGCTGGCATGCAAGGCTCTTCCGTGAGGACAGGCAAAGCTCATGCGACTGCAGGGGAATGCCTGCAGCCTGGCAGGGCTGCGTTCCCTCCGCAAGGGAACCCGGGGAGCGAGGCGGAGGAAGAGCTGGTACAACAGTCATCTTAATAGACTTGGATCTATTGACGTCTGGACTAGCCCAGTGAAGCCTCAGGACAGAAGCAGTCATGGAAAGCAAACATCAGCAACCCTGTCTGGAGCAATTCAGCTGGAGAGAACGAGGCACTGATTTATTCATGGGATAACCCTGCACAAACTCCACGGCCGTGCTGCCTTCCTGGCCTGCTGCAGCACAGCTGTTTTGGAAAGCTGAATCCGTCTGGTGACTCCAACCAGAGACCTCCAGGGAAGCACCCTTCGGCCCTTGGAAATCCGAGTAGTCCCTGCAGGGTCCCTAGGACAAGGTTGACAGCCACCGGCTTTGGGCTTGGTCTGTAGAGAGAAACCTGACGGAAGACCAAGGTGGGAGGAGATGCAGCAGCAGTGGCAGGGGGGCGGCACCCACCTGCTCAAAGTCCCGCTGGCCTCGCAGCCCTCACTCGCTCTTGACCAGTTTTCTCATTTGAAAGAGAACTAATTAGCTAGCATAAATTACTAGGGATGTTTTACATAGGTACCTGAGCACAGACACGGCTTAATTGGCCTTTCCCTCTGCTCTGCTCCAAACCCCATAAATCCAGGTTATGATTCCCATTGTTTAATGACTGTCAGGCAATGCTAATTTAGTGCCAGGCACCACTGCTGGTATCTCCATATCACAAACAAGTTTCATCATAAATCAGTGCAGGACAGCTTTATAAGCGAATCACTATTACAATATATTGGTGGAGAATCATAAAACTGCTGTTTCATTAATGGCTCATCTTCAGGCTTGTTAGACTTTCATTATGTGAGCTATTAGGTCCATGTATTTAAAAAATGAAATTACAGGTTCTAATCAATTATGAAAAACACAAAATCTCTGCATAATAAATTACAGAAATGAGACAAGAGTTGTTTTTTTTTTTTAAATGGACTCCCTGTGTTTGCTGCTCCTGAACAACAGAGACTGCTGAGACAACAAAACACAGCCCAAACAGATAAATAAATCACCAGTGAAACCATGCATGGGGGAGAAATGTCATCCACACATTCATCTTTATGTTAACGGTGGGATCCCCAGAGCTGCAAGAGCTGGGAAATGCATTGCAAACTTAATTACAGTTGACTTTAAAATGATATTTTGGATTTCTGCATTCACAAAGTTATTTGCATACAAATAGCATGTCACATAGTTTTAAGCCTACTGCTTGTGTGTTCAGGTTTGAAGGCTTTCAGCACCTGGCCCGTGGCATCGCGCTCTACGGGCGCAGCAGGAACGGCTCCCGTGGGTGCTGGGCCCCTTCCTGGCCGTGCGCTCCTTGGCTAAAAGCCCCAGCAGGTCGCGGCACCGGCTGCCCCGCACCGGCTGGACGAGCCGCTACCAGGCGGTGTCAGAGCCAATGCACGTACTGGTGACACCGAAAAGAAGAGCTCTCCAGAGCACTCGCTCAGGTGCAGGACGGGCAGAGACGAGACGCGAACCCTGCTGGTTTGGGGCTGCTGCTGGGGGCTGCTGCTGGGGGCTGCACGCAGGTCAGCGGCTGCGTCTCCTGCGCGTCCCCAGCCACGGTCAAGGACGGTGCCGCGGGGAGGGGAGGCACAGCCACCGCCACGACCCTGCCAGATAACGGGTCCTGCAGCCACGTGGACAGACACAGACCTCCGCCACTGCTGCTTGTGGACCACAGCGCTGGCCCACCGATGAAGACAACAAACCAGGCTCCGCTTGCTCTTGAGCCACGGCAAAACCGCGGGGCTGTGCCGCCGGGCTCGGCAGCCCCGGCCAGAGATGTGCCAGTCCCACAGACAAGACCTCGGGAACGAGGCGCCCTCGTGGTGGTGGACCACCTGCCCCAGGATGGACGGGCGGTGGTGCTGGTGCTGCCTTCCTCTGCCTCAGACCTCCCCACCAAGGGCCCCAGCTTCGTGCCCCAGCTTCGTGAGCCTCTCCCAGCGCTCATCTGATCGGCACTGCCAGGCTGGAGAAAACACACCAGAGCTTTCTCCATCTGGCAGCATGTGCACAAGCCGTCTGCACTTTGTCCTGGTGAAGGGAATCTGCGACGCAGCAGAAATGAAGGAGGTTAAAAAAGCTTATGCTGAGTGAACACCAGGGCAGCTCTGCACGGAAATCATTAGGGATGTAGTGGAGCGAACTCCACTCTGGCCTTGCAGAAATAGTGCGGGCTGCAGAACAGCCTCTCCCCTCGCCTGCACCAGGGACCAGCTGTGGGACCGGAGACACGTCCTGGGGCCCACGGAGCAGCCAGTGAGGTCCCCTCCGTGGAGGGACAAACCTTGGCAGAAGGCATCAGAGGCATTTACCGACAGCAACGCTGGGATGCAGCTCCCTCGTCATTCCCAGCACACGCCTCCCAGCAGCTACAGGCTTTCTGCTTCATTTGCTTTTCATTGTGCTAGCCAAAAAGGCTAGTGCTCTGACCACCAGAGGTATTTTAATAATCGGGGCATCACAGCTCTCCCTGCCCATCAGCTGTGGGATGCAGACACCGTCTCACCCCAGCTCCCCCGGCCCTCCCCAGTGCGTTGCCTCCTACAGCCCCATTCTGCCGATGCGGGCAGGCCGACAGCCCCTTCCCCGCGGCACGGCGGGCTCCCCGTGCGGTCAGCCCGGCTGCTGCTGCTCTGGGGAGAGGGCAGGAGCCNCCCGCCATGCCCCCCCAGCCGTCTGCTCCCCACGGAGTGGCTGCCCTGGCCCCGCTGCCATTCTGCGAGCCCGGGATGCAGCCCAGGGATGTGCAGGAAACCTGCTCGGCTTCCCCAGCACCAGCCAAATCCCCCGCTCAACGCATTAATCTGGCTGGAGATACAGCATTAATTCCTCTTGAATTAGAGATTATTTTTATTGTAGTTACTAAATTCCTAAAGCCCTTTAGTGCCATTTTATATTAGCATTAATGCTCTCTTCCAACCTGCAGATTCAGAGGTTGCATTTGCCCACGTTACTGGAGCGGGGGGACGAGCCCACCCGGGTGGGATGGCAGGAGCCGCAGGCGGATGCTTCCTGAGCTCCAAGCAGCAGGACAGCACCGGAGCCCTGCCGAGGTCGAAGGAGCAAAGACATGCCCTCGACAGCTCACAGGAGCCAGACCAGGGCTCACAGGCTGCTCTGCACGGGTGTCCTGGGTGCAACGGGCCAGCACCAACCCAGAGCACAGCACGGGGACCACTGGGGCACTGCCAGGTCCCCTGCCCAGAGCCTCTCCTGGGTGCCGTTGGACCAAGAGCAGGACCAGCAGCACCGCAGTGGTACTGGGTGCTCCTCCTGGCCAAGGGTGAGGGATGCAGACACAACCCCCACGGCCCAGGCAGAGGAAGCCACTGTCCATCCCCTGCTGTGGTCAAGCTGGCTTCTGTCCCCCGTGGCGCCCAGGAGCCAGCGCATCCCCCTTGGGGCGGCAGCTGCGGAGAGCCCAGCTCTGGTTCGGTGGCTCAGCCCTGGCTGCGCTGCTGTAAAGGCAGTGCTTGCCCTCATGGAGTTAACTTCTCACCAGCACCTTTCCTGGACCTGAATTATTAATTATCTCATAATCTGCCTTTGGGCACCCTGCGGCCCCTACAACACTCCCACATTAAAGAAACATACGCTCCCTTGCTGGCTACGTTGCTTTGATGTTGAACATGCATGAAACACTCTCCGAGGGATAAATTTGTACAAAAATTCATCAAGTGATTGAGATATTGCAGATAACCGTGAGTAGGGGAGAGTGTGCACTTGATAATCCCGTTACGGCACCAGCCTGCATCCAGCACAAAGGAGAGCGCTGGCAGCTCCCGGGTAAATATTTGCCTGTTGCCACTCACTGTGTGCAGAGGATTTGGCGGGCGCATCCAGGGCTCTCCTCAGAGGCCACAGACAAGTGTGTGTCATCCTGGACTTCCTCCACTCATCGGCATAAAAATGAACTGTTTAATTTGGCAAAAAAATCCCAAGTGTTGGTTCTTGAGATGAGGGCTGTGCACTTTCCCTCGTCCACCTGGTGTCGTGTCAGCGCCTGCGGCTGGGAGACGGTGCCTGGGCATGGGGGTGAGGGCAGCCCGGCCGGGCCGGCAGCCGAAATCCTGCAGCACCCACCAGCACCGTTGGGTGCTCCTCGGACCCGCTCCCGTGCAGCCAGCCCGGCTGGGGCTCACGGGGTGGCTGGGCCGACGGCAGTGACGTGTGGACCCCCGTCCATGCTGCCCCAGCACTGACCTTGGGTGTGGGGACCCTGTCTGGGGAGCCCTGGGATAGAGCAAAGGCAACGGCCAGGGACATGCAGAGGGGACACGGCAGCAGGGGCCGGCCACCTCCCCACGTGGCATCGTGAGCTGGGGAGAAGGGCCAGCTGCGAGCGCGGCCCTGGCTGCAGCCCCAAGCGTCAGAGCTGAGCACAAAAACCCTTTCAAGAGCAGCCTGGGTGGGAGACTGTCCTGCAGGATGGCTTCACCCTGACCCAGCGCAGGTCCTGCCCCCCGCCACGACCGTGCTCCCCGCGCCCCTGGCCGCGTGGCTGCAGGTAGCGGGAGGGCTGCTCGCTGTGCCCGGCAGCAGGAGGGGAAGGCACGGGCGAGGCGCCCACAGGCATCCAAGCGAGCGCGGCTGCTGCTCTGAGTCTGCCCGCAGCAGGTGCACGGCCCCCGGCTGGCCCCGAGCTCTGTGCCCGCTGCAGAGGTGCCGTGCCGTGCTGTGCCATGCCGTGCCGTGCCACAGGTGCATGCAGACCCCACGCCGCTGGGCTTGGCAGGACTGCGGGCAGTGTCAGTAGACGAAAGCTCAGGCAAAGCTCCGGGAAGGTTTAAGCAAAACTGGGTCAAGCATGTGAGAAACTGAGGTGTGAGGAAGATGAAATAGCTGTCTGGTGGAATGACATTGCAGCAGACTTTTAGGACACAGCAAAACAGTAGCTGATACCTGAACAGCTGGTGGTCACGCAGTTACAGAGCACTCTGAGGAGCTCACAGGGTAAAGAGCACCAGCCTCTGTCCCCTGGTCCCCCGCAGCAGCGTCCCCTGTTGAGGATGGCAGTGCTACAAGCGCCAGGGAGGGAGCTGGCCCTGGGAGCAGCGCTCCTGCCGCTGCCTTAGCCAAACGGGACGGACTCGGCTGCGTCCTCCTAAAGCTTGCACGATTTGCGGATCATACTGTCATCCACACCGGGAAAACATTGCCCTAAGGGATGACCCAGGGAACGCCTGACCCAGCCCCATGTCCCCACCGCCACCACTGCCGAGAGCATCAGGGCCCTGCACTAAGGCAGTCCGGAGTTTTAACGATGGATCAGCTCCCTTTAATAAACGTTCATGTTCAAAGAATTTACACCAGTGCTCACAGACAGATAATGAGGGACATTTCAATGCATAAAAGCAGTGTGAACACAGTAATTAACTTTGTTGCTGATTCATTTTTAATCATTCAAATGCTCCAGAGATTTGCTGTGTCCTTTAAGTCAACAAAATCTTTTCCAAAGGGCACACTGCCGATGCCCTTCATGCACACAAGCCTATGTTTAACTCCCATCCCTCTAAATAACCATCCGTCACTAACTCCCACTGCCCAAGAGCTGCTGGAACAGGCAGGGGACAACCTGCAGGCGAGGGCATCCCAGCCCTGTGCAAATCCAGCCTCCGAGGGAGGCCACGGCGCGTGGAGAAAGGCTGGGATTGCCCCCTCTCCCACTTCCGCTGCAACTACTTTCAAAGGTGAAACTTCAAAAATTAATATTCATTAAAAACCACGTAACATGCTGCAGATGCTGCGATGATTCCGTAATTGAAAACTCGAGTCAGAGACACGTTGCCCACTCGGTGATGGACCAGTGCTCGTGAGCATGCAAAGGAACAGGGCAGCTGTCCCTCGGTGCTGACACCGAGAACAAACCAGTGACCCCACGCCACGCACGGCAGCGCTGACAACGGCAACTGCAGCCACGTCTAACACGCCTCTGCTGTGGCCGCGTGCCCGGGGGGCCGGCTGGGCTGCACCACCGGCGGCTGTTTGCCAGGGTCCTCTGGCACTGCCTGCCCCAGAGCCGGCTCTCTCCTGCGGAGCTGGGCCCCCTCCACCCAGCCCTGCGGCACAGGCAGCGCTCACACCGCGGGGCAGGCACCACAGGGCACCCAGCACACCCAGGGTCACCACGGACCAGCATCCTTCGCTCATCAGCTCCACGAAGCATCCATGCCCATGGCCACACCAGGTTCTGAGTGGGATTTCATGCTACTGAAGCGAAGGTTAGAACAAATTGCAGCATTTACAAACAAGGTCATGGAAGACAGAATGAGAACACACCTCATTAATATTGAAAGCTTGGCACCCTGCAAGGATTTACCTCCCCGCGTTCTCCCAGTGCCCTGGCAAGGGAAGTTCTCCCGGGCTCTGGTTGCTCCTGGGGTCTCCGCCACGCCTGGCCCACCCTGGGCTCTCCTCCCCACGCAGCGCAGTGCCAGACCGCTGCCCACGGGCAGACACAGCCACGGCAGTGACCAGGGCACGTGCTGCCTGCAGGGCAGCTCCTCAGGCACAACAGCCTCTGCTGGAGGGTGCGCACCCATTCCTCTGAGGCTGGGCACTCTCTGAAGTCAAGGAAACTTCAAAGCATCCTTGAAGCTTGCTGCCTTCCTCTCTTCTTGCTAATTAACTTTAGCAAAATGCACTGTCAGTCAAGCCCACAAAACAGTATCGCTGGGCAAAACCTAATGGGCTCCCATTTGTGTGTGAGCCAACCTGGCCATTAGCTGAGAGCAATTAGCGAGGCGGAGTGCAGGAGCCAGGCTTTGCACGCTCCCTCCTGCAGGCACAGGGGTTGCAGCAATTTTCCTCCCCGCCCGGGGGGTCTGTTCCCCTCGGGCAGCCACAAACCCCGCAGCTGGGAGGCTGGCAGCACTCACTGTGCCGCCGGAGCCCCAGGAGCACTCAGAAGCCATCCCGGCCCTGCCGCAGGGCACTTGCAGCGCCTGGGAAAGCCCGGGCTCAGCCAGGCGGGGAAGGGGCCGACGCCGGCTCTGCTCCGGTGCTGTCCCTGGGACAGGATTCACGCAGGTGGATCGCAGCTGGAGCCACCCAGGGCTGCCTTTGGTGCCAACGCCTTTCGGCTCAGCTCCCTGCGGACAGCAGCGCAGTGGTGCTGCCCGTGCAGGAGCAGCCCCACCTGCTAGAAGCAGCCCCTCTCTATGCAAGCAATGCTGGAGTGTCTCACGGGGTTTACTCAGCAATCCTGGAATGAAAAACTGCACCCAGAGTTGCTGCTCAGAGTTAACTGCAAATTAAACGACACCGTCTTCCCGATGTTCTGGAAAATATTGAAGGTTATTGGCACACTACCTGCAGCAGGAAAAGCTCTGTATTGAACATTTAGTCCAGGATTGGTAATGAATCGATATTCCCCAGTAGCTGGCTGTTTGGTTTCAGTTGTCTTAAAACAGATCTTGCTAAAAATACCTTTCCTGTAGTGTATCTCTAGCTAATGAGGTGGATTAGAGAGGCTGATGGGAATTGGGAACGGCATGGGTGTTTTCGGTCTGCTGTCATTAAGTAGGCAGCTCCTGGGTTGCATGGTCTCACGTGGGGGAGCAGAGGGGTCCAGCTCGGGGTCCACTTGAAGTGTGCAGTCTCCCAAGAGGAAGGAGCCAAGGCTGCCCTGGGAGAAGACAGGAGGTACAACAGGAGGGACCACGAAAACAGCAGCTGTGAGTAAGCACGACATTTGGAGCCAGCAAGGACAGCAGGATCAGATGTCCCCTCCCGCTGGTTCTGCCACCTCCACATCAGACCAACTAGGGGTCAGGCGAAAACTTAGAAAAACAAAAGCCAATGTTTTTGGAGCATCAGAGGGGTTCAGCTCTCTCACTGCTCTCACCTGCATCAAAGACCTACTTGCTCCCTCTGCTCGGCTCCCCACTGGGGCACAAAATGGGAAGGACAGAGCTGGACTGGTGCTCAGCCATCACGGTGGCCAGGGGTTCCTGCAGGCGATGTCTGCGCTCACGAGAGAGGAGCCTTTCCCTTCCACGCAGCCCATGCTCCGGCTGCCTGCCGAGACTGCAGCACGCCCCGAGCCCGGAGCATTGCCTCTCCCCAGCCGGCACGTGGTGGTTTTACCCAGCTGAGCAGCTGAACTGCACAACTGCTCTCTCACTCCCCCTCCTCAAAGGAAGAGGGGGAGAAAATACGATGGACAAGGGCTCAAGGGTTGAGATGAGGACAAGAAGGTTGCTCACTCCTCTCTCTCCCAGCTGCTGTTGCGCAGCAGTTTTTTTTCCTTTTCTTAAATCTGCTCTCACAGAGGCGCAACCAGCGTCGCTCACGGCTCAGCTCTGGCCAGCGGCGGGTCCCTTTTGGAGCCAGCTGGAGCTGGCTCTTATCTAACATGGGGCAGCTTCTGGAATCTTCTCACAGAAGCCACCCCTGTGGCCTCCCTGCTACCAATCCTTTACCACATAAAGCCAATACACGGCAGCTGCAGACAGCCACTGGCTCTGCAAGGAGCAGCCGCCCCCTGCCCCTGTCCCGGCTGGGCAGCCCCTCGCAGCCGGGCGCTGATGGTGTCAGCTCTGCCCTTCCCCAGGACACGGCCGCCGACAGGACCCTGCTCCTGGCTCCTTGGTCTCTTGGCAGACCGACAGGATCTCATCATGCTGCGGGTTAGACCTGCTCCACATTTAATTGCTCCACTTGCAAGGAGTAAAATCAATTCCACACTTTATATGTTAGCAGCCTCTGCGCTTAAGTTTTGGCACATTTGTGAGATTAAAAAAAAAGTAATAAAACCAGGGAAGTGTCATTTAATTGTTTTATCTGAAGTAATTTGGAGGCTCCGTTGCTCTGGCATGATCTCTCTATTGATCCAGACACAAAGCTAGGCCCTGGCAGCACCCAGCCACGCTCCCGTCACTGCCACCGCTTCTGCAGGAGCAGTGCCACGAAGTTCGGCCCAACGCTGCCAGCGAGGCTCCCAGCCCTGGGCTCCTCACACCCCACTGCAGTGACCATGCACGGGCAAGTGCCAGAGCCCAGAGAGGTCGCAGGGTCCAGGACTGCGTGGGGGACCCCAACGTATGATTGAGGGGGCCGTCTCCCAGCCAAGTGCTGGGCACACGCAGCTCCCCCCTGAGGAAGGGGCTTGGGCAGGACCTGTGTCCTGCTCCATTGCCCATCCTGCTACTCCAGTGCCCTTTAGACAAACCACTGCTGCTCCTGTCCTTGTTTGCCTGTATTGCAGAACTGCTCCTAATTGCTTTTAGGCAATGCGGGACAGGTGACAGCGTCTGACACCCAGGGGGGTGGGACAGACCTGCTGAGGGGCGGTAGCAGGCGAAGGACACCGCTGCAGCTAATGTCCAAAGGGCAGGAGGAACTGGGCTTGCTGCAGCTCCCTTAGGACAGAGAAATGGCTTCAGAGCGCTCCACCTGCACCTGTGCTGGCTCTCCAGTCACCTGCCAGTGGTACCATAGCAAAAGGAGCAGAACATCTCCGGCTGCAGGGTTTGCCGTGACCCAAGTACAACACAGCAGTGGAGCTGCCTGCCTCTGCTGACAGCCCTTCCCGTGAAGTGCCTTAGCTGCCTTGCCGGCATGGACCCCGGCGCCAGCGCGGATGGCTGTAGCACCCGCCCAGCACCCCAGCGATGCACAGAGCAGTTCTGACCCGCTCGCAGTCAGAAACCAGCATCCTGATGCCACAGGCATGACTCATGTCTGGCCAGCAAGGAGACAAACACGGGGATCCTAGAAGAGCCAGGAGCAAGAATCACATCACGGTGCCTCACGACCCGTTTGGCAGCCGATGAGCACTGCCCTGCTTGGGGACAGGAGATATCCCTGCTGGAAAACCACTGCTGAGACAGAGGAGCAAGTGCACAAGAGGGGAAGGGAGCAGAGCTGGGTGCACAGCCCCACGGGCTGCCTTCCAGAACCAGTTATGATGCTCCAACACCCTGCAGGCGCTGCGCATCCTTCCCCTGCCACAAGCTCGCAGGCACCTGTAGTCTGACCAAGCCTCCTCTGCCTCCCGAGGCCGATGCCCCCACAAGCACCCAGCCCTGTATGAGAGCAGCCCAGAGCTTCTGCAGTGCTTGTCACAACACACAGCAAACAAATGCCAGTATGCTGCGCTGGACACCGAGTGCAGCAGCTGGCACACTGTCCACAGCACAGTGCGCGGACCACGGGCGGGGACAGGCCCGCACATGGCACTCGCTGCCTCTGAGCACCGCTGAACTGCCCACAAAAGCCTTTACTTAAATTAAAATCTTGCCATCTTCTGCTGGAGAGGCACTCACTGTTCTTTGCAAATTATTAGAGATCGCAGACACGCTCACACTTATCTGAGTTGAGACATACGACACAGAGGAGGACAGGGACTGCCCTCTCACAGAACCAGAGGTAAGACCTGATGGCAGAAGAACCCTAGGCGGGGCTGCAGCATCAGGGAGGGTAACTGTGCCACCCCGCGGGCTAGTGACTCGCTCATGTTTCGGAGGCCCCTGCTCACTGGCGGGTATTTCCTCTGACGGGGTGGGAAACCTGCTACCGTCCCGGCTCCAGCGCCCGGTTCCCCAGCAGGGCTGGGGCGCTAGCCCAGGCAGGGTGGGTGCGTGTCTGGGGGCTCCAGCAGCCCCGCGGGAGGGAGCCGCACGGGGCTGGGGCACGGGCTGCCCTGCTAGGGAGCCGGCCTCACCTCGGCCCTGCTCGGCCCTTCAGGAGGAGTAGGAGGAGGAAGGAGGAGGAGGAGGAGGAGGGAACCTCCCCAGACGCGGGCGGGCGGGGGCTCAGCCGCCAGCGCAAAGCCTCGCCCGTGAGCAGCGCCCGCGGCTGCTCCGGGGACGCACCGGCGCTGAAGGGCTCGCAGCCCCCCAGCGGGCGCAGAC
>VXAL01013835.1:19929-67381 GCA_013399475.1 Chauna torquata
GTGCGAGCCGCCCGCCTCGGCCCGGGCTCTGCCGTGCCCCTGGCAGCGGGGAGGGGGCCGCAGCGCTGCGCGGCGACCCCCGCTTCAAGCCCCGTCCTGCCACCTGCCGCCACTGAAATGGATCTGCCGGCAGAGATGGAGGCAGCCGCTGTCCTCCCTGGCCCCGCAGGTAGCTCTGAACCTGCATCGAGTCCTAAACTGCCCAGCGCCGTGGCAGGGGACAGGGGGCATGCTGCATCGGTGGCTGGCAGCCTGGACGAGGCAGGGCTGGCCGGCTGCACAGAGATGCCACCTGCCCTGCACAGGCACCCGGGCCGGTAGCACAACTCGGTGCTGGGTCGTGGTGGGCCTGGAGCAAGGAATGACCAGCTCTGGAGTAGGGAAGCCAGGGTTCAAAGCTGTGGGAGTACAAGGCATGGGCAGAGCTGGCAGCAGGCTGGGTACGTGTTGGCAGGAAGGCAAGATGTCCATCCAGTTCCCAGGGATCCTCCTTCCCGGGTGCCTGAGCAGCTCTGGCCCTGCAGCATGTACTGTCTGAGGGAGGGGACAGGAGCAAGGAGGGGCCGCCCTGCATGGCAGCAGTGATTTCTGTCCTTAGCAAGGGCAGAAGGAGCAGCCATCAGCAGCTAAGATGTTGTCTGTAAGATAGAAAGGCTCAAAGAAGATGCAAGAATTAAGCTTTTCTGCCAGTTTGGAGATGCTTAGTCTCACCCGGGTGGTTTGTGATGGCCTAAAAGCAGGTTGACCCAGGAAAGCCAAAAGGTTGTTGCAGGATATGGATGCAGACTGTTGCTTCATCCCCAGCCCTCTGGCTCCCTCCACTTGACATGCTTCCTTCCCTCTCACACCCTTGCAGCCCAGGTTTCTGCTTGGTTGCTCATGCTAAAGCCAAAGGACTGCATGCAGCACACTTAAACATTGAGAGTCACTGTCCCTGCTTTCTCAGCATAGAAAGCTTGTTCAGCTGCAGAAAACTACTTGTCTTGTTACTTGGGAAGAAGGATGATAATAGAATGAGACAAGCAAAAAGTGCCAGCCCAACACAAACAAGGATACTGCAAGCTCCCTGGCAGCAGGGTGGGGATGAGGTTTCCTCTGGTGCAACACCCAGGAACTCAGTGCAGATATAAAGAAAGATTTAAAAGACCACTGAAAAGCAGTGCTCTCTGCAGCCTCTTTTGCCTGTGCTTGCATGGGAGCAGTGAAATACCTTGTTGGGAATTTAAAAATAGTTGCTTAAGGAGCAAAGAGTCCGATAGCTCAGGAGAGCTCTGGAAGAGCAGGATGGGGTTGAGCCCCTTTGGGACCAACCTCATTGTACTGACAGGGCAAAGTGACCCACAAGAGCTTTGCGTTTTGCTGCTCAGTGCAATGGCAGCTTCTGCCAGGGAGAAAGGGGCCAGAGCAGAGGACTGGACACCAGCACCTCTGTGCAGATCACAGTGGAAAACAGCGTTGTACATCCTGTGTCAGCCCTCAAGGAGTCAACAGGCATTGGGTTATTCCTGGCTGGTGTAAACTCACCCATGTCTGGTACTTCACTGGGCAGGGCACCCTCCGCCTGAGCTGGTGCAGTGCTGGGCAAGGAGGGAGCGCTGACGGAGCCCCTGCTCTGGCTTCAGCCCCTCAGCCAGGGGTGCTGCCTGGCCCGGGCAGGTGATAGCAGGGCAGGAGCATGGGAGCAGGCATACCGAGGGGCTGGGCACTGGTGGGCTCCCTTTCCAGGGCCAGAAGGCATCAATCACTCAGCTCCACTCCATGACAAACTGCCAAAGGAAATCTGTGGAAAAGTTGCTTTTTCCATTTTTAGCCATTTTATTGCCTCCACGTGGTGATCTAGCCTCGGCTGCAAACACACTGCTTAGGCATGAACATTAGAGGCGTCTGGATAAATAAAGCTGGTGTGGATGCCGAGACACCTCCAGGTTTCTCTGCTTGCAAGGGAAGAATGTTTTGGAAAGCTGACAATGTTGCTTTCAGTCTCTGTGTCTTTGCGGGGCATGTTTTTTCCATGACATGTCTGCTGTTTACACCCAGCTCCATGTAAACAACAGCTTTCTGGCATTTTCAGCACACCCTGGCCCTGCCACCTGTGCTGGCCGGAGCCCCAGGGGGTCAGCCCCGATCCTGCTGTCACCAGCGGGGCCGAGAGCCACGACCCCGCGCTGCGGAGCTGCCACGGTGGGCAGGGGGAAGGAGCCTCAAACAGCTGGGGGAGGTTCCTGCTGCCAGCCCACTGCCTTGCAGTGGGCGCTGGGGGGACGAGTGCCACGAGCTCCAGAGGAGGTCCTGCCTCTCAACCCTTCCCCCCGGCCTTTACACACCCCTTTCCAAATTGAGCTGGCACTTGCTTTTGGCTGCCAGCCTTACACCTCTTTCTCCTTTGTCTTTTCTCCAGCCATTTGCCCCTTTTCATGGCTCCTTCTCCACCTCACCTGTCTTTGTTCCTGGCAGTCTTTCGAAGATGATCTTTCCCATCATTTCCTCTTTCTCCTCTCCCAGGCTCTCTAATCTCCCTATTGTGCTTCCCAAGCAGCTCAAGACCCCACTGCCTTGCCCTGCATTAAGACCTCTCATACCAAGTCCCATCCCTCCCAGGTCTCTCCTGTGCTGGTTGCTGCTCGTTTCGTGGTGCTGGTGTCAACTCGCCCCTGGAGAGTTCCTTGCGCAGCTCCTCTCGCTGCCCCCTTGCACAGAGCAGCGCCAGCTCCCAGGATCGAGGGGGCAGTACTCACTATGTGTTTCAAACACCACGGGAAGGATGTGGAGCTTGGCCTCATCCCTCAGCCCTTTTTCCTTGCGGTCCTCCCCAAGCAGTGATCGCCCAGGGCTACAAACTGAGAACAGGTTAGAAAGGGCCCCTTCAAGGGCTCGTCCCAAGCACAGGTAGCTGACAGGCAAACAAAAGGAGAAGGCTGCAGAAATGTAGAGATCATAGAAGGTTATTACAGAAATACACAAAGAAAGTGTTCTGGGAGCACAGAAAACCTTTAGGAAGAGAGGGAAGCAATAAAATGCATACTGGAAATAGCAAATAAGATTAAAGGTGATATTCTACCCTTGATGTCTTCAGGTTGTAGGCAGAAGAGATCAAGGCTGGAATTTATTTCCAGAGCCAAAAAAAGCCCTCAGGGCCAAAGTGTCATTGTTAATCCAGTTTTCTGTGTCTAATATGTATGTCATTAACAACCTTTTGATTCCAGGCTGACAAACTGCCACCTTTTCTTGTACTGTGAATTGATGGCTGAGCAGTACATCTACCTGGACGGGGATGTTTGGTGCCATGGGGCAGTCAGGCCTGAGCTGCTGCAGCCTCACAGCACTGGCAGTGTCCTTGAATGCCTGCACACAGCGTCTGCCACGTTCTCTGCTGCTCCCAGGTGTGTCCCATTCTCCCTGTCTGGGTGGGAAACTTGGAGCTGGAATAGGACATTTTAGGGTTTTGCAGCTCAGAGGCAGAAGAGCGAGGAGTGCAGCTGAGGCAGGCCCATGGGCAGCAGCCCCAGTGGGAGTCAGGGGCTTGGTGGTACAGAAGATGGAGATGATGTTTGGTCGCACTAGCTAACGCCATTTCAGCTGCCCTGGCCTCAGTGCTGCTTCCAAAGGCCCCTCCTGGCTCCTGCAGGCTCCCTTCTGGTCTAGCATTATCACCAAACACACCACATGCGGGCAGGTTTCCAGGCTCTGAAGTGTGGGGTCTCACCAAGGACAGGAGAGTCCAAAAGTCCATGCCAAACAGCAGGTTGGAAGTAGAGACTTTTGGAGCTGCTTTCAACCGAGTCTGAAGCTGCTGTAAGCCTCATTAATCGCTTGTTAATGCGCTATACTCCAAATAAGGTCAGAAACAATAAATTTAATTTTGACTCTGACTCAAGCTACTTTGGTCCTAATTCTCAGCCTCTCACCCAGCCAGAGCAGCCAGACATGGCCCTGCTGCACAAACTCATTTGATTCTGAGATGTATTTTTAAGCAGGCTGGAAAGGTGCTTAAGAGCTAAATGGCTTCCCCCGGCTGTAATCACTGCTAGCGGAGTCCTGGAATGAAAGAGATAAAGCCTGGGGGGCAGGGAGAGGTTTTAATCTCACTGAGTAGATTACAGAGATTATTTCAATTTAATCCTTACGTATCTGTCACTGACGCTGCAAAGAACATAACTGGACGTGGGCAGGGGCGTGCCGGCACTCCCAGCCTCCTGAGCCTCCGTCCCCGGCCAGCACCGTCCCGGCAGGGATGGGCAGGCAGCAGTGCGAGGGCGACCTCGCGTCCTGGCACCCGAGGGCAGCTGGTTCCTCCTCTCTCCACCAGCATCCTTCAAACCCTTTGGAATGAGCCCGAAACCCCTCCCTGGTTTCAGAGGGCTCTGGGTGGCCGTGCTGGGGCTGTGCGCATTTCGTGCCTCGGGGAGGCTGCATGAACAGCACCAAGCAGAAAATAATGCAGTCATCAGAGTTCATTTGCACGCTGCAGCAGACAGGGACCCTGTAACCATCCACTGCTCCTCATCATTGCACCATCATGCATGAAGCTCTCCCAGCCTCTCCGCAGTGGTTGCTTAGGTTAAATCTCATTATTGTTCCTTGGGGATCACAGGGGCAGGAGCTAGCTCTCCAATAACTAGAAATATCTCTTTGGCTCACAGACCTTCACAATTATATTTAACTCCAGATGAGGAATCTGTACTCAAACATGGGTTGGTATTTTTTTTTTTTAAAAGCTTTTTTCCCCCCCTCCAGTGATGCCTCATCTTCAGCCTAGCTCATCTATGACTTTGTAACCCTATCCTTACCTTATGTAAGCTTTAGAGCAGAAGACAAAAAGAAAGCTGCCCCATGCACACCAAGGGGAGAGAACCGGGTAACGTACACTCACTCCAACACTGCTGCATCCTCTGGCAATGTCACTGGCTGGAGCAAGGCCTGCCCTCTTCCTCCTCGCTGCATCAGGGAGCAGAATCTCTCCAGGTGCCCGTCAGACTCTGTTCCCCAGGCTGAGGCCATGGGCACATCCACCACACCATCCCTGCAGCTCCTGCACTGGTCACAGAGGTGACAGGAGCCCCTGGGGTGCCCTCGGTCGCAGCGTTCTCTCCAGGTCTGCCAAAACCAGGAACACTCCACACGAGTCCCCAGGCCACATTGGGACCCTGCAGCCCCCTGCTGCAGCTGGCTGCAACGCAAAAGAGAAGGGTTTGACCATTCCCTTCCAAGTCCTGGCAGCACCATCAGCAGCTGGACTTTAACTGCTCTCGTTGCAGATGGTGGCACTGCACTGCTTGGAAGCTCCCAAGAGTTCTTTGCACACTGGGCTTTGCTGCAGGGGCTGCAAGGAGAGGAGCCCCTCAGCGCACACCAGGACGTGCTGCCCCATACGGGGGCAGTGGGCAGGCTGCAGAGCTGCTCGGGCAGGAGGGCAGCGCGTGCTGGGCTGCTGGAAGCCCCTGCAGCACAGCCAGGGAGGAGCCTGCAGCCCTTCGCCACCACATCAGCCTACATGCAGCTAGCCCCCTCCTCTCCCGACCCCTCCAGCTGAGCAGCCCAGCAGCTTTGCTGCTCAGGGGCCCCAAGACCAGAAGACACAGCATGGGGGGGCTGGAGCCCCAGCTGAGCCACTCCAGCCCCCCACATGAGCTCTGTGCCCAAAGGACAAAACTGCACAGGAAACCCACACAACACCAACCAGCTCCTAAGATACCAGTGCTGCCAGGAGCTTTTAAAGTACCATCCTCTGCCAATTTAAATGTCCTGACTGATCAGCTCCATGCTCCTCACCTGGGGCTGCAGAGGGGTGCTGCACCCGCAGGGTCTCTCCTTCCTGGTGCTCGTTAGGCAGCTGGGGTGCTGGCAGCTGCAGAGATGGTACTGCCACTCGGCAAGTGCTGGGGCTGGGGCCACCTCTCCCATTAGCACAGGCTGGCAAGGCAGCGTCTCACCCCCCCAGGCCCCCCGCCCAAGCCCAGAGCACTTGCAGATGCCCCAGCCCGGTGCTGTTGCAGGATGTGGCCCACCCCAGGCTGGGAGGCAGCAGCTGCCCGCTGCCATCAGTGACCCGCAGCAGGCGAGGAGGAGCCCTCCGCTCCCCGTGCCAGATGCAAGAGTTTGCGACAGGCAGAACAGCAGAAGCTTCCCTGGCAGCTTTGCACTGAAATTAACTTATTTGCAATCAGTTTCCGGGTTCGTTTCCGTTGGAGCCAAAGCTGAGAGGGAGCAAAACAAATGGGTGAGACCGAGCAAGTGAAATCTCTCCACCCTTGGAGAGCGGGGAGCAGGGACATTCGACCGGCAGGAGCCGGGCAGTGCGGGTGGCACCAGTGGAGCTGGGCAGGCAGCGGGGCGGTGGCTGTGGCGGAGCCGTGGGCGAGGAGCCTGGGCAGGCAGGCGGGAGGGGACAGCGGCTTGAGCTGGATCTGCGGAGCCCCATCCTGCGGGCCACGCGTGGAGCCAGGCTACCTGGCGTAGGTGCCGCCTGGGCTCCCCTGCATAGTGAGACCAGCAGGGCCGTCAACACTGAAGGCTGCTCCTTGCACAGCATGGACACCACTCTTTGCCCGCTGGGAACAGCCTAAAGCACCCAGCGGCGACGTCGCAGCACCCGACAGCGCTGCGAGTGCTGCGCAGGGGGCAGCAGCGGTGGCGGCCAGCGGAGCGGAGGCTGGGGGAAAGCCGTGGGGAGAGGGCGTCCCCAGCCTGCACTGCACGTGGGGATGTCACTGAGCCCGCTGCCCCCAGCACTGGCTGCGCTGCTCAGCACGAGCAGAGACCAGAGGTCCCTCCTGGCCTGAGCTGCCCTTGCTGCAGGTGTTAACTCCCATCTCAGCCCATGGGAGCTCAAGGGCAGTAAATGCATCTGAAGGAGAAGCTCTGCCTGTTTTAGGACAAGGCAGCCGATTACACCAGCCCCCCCGAGGGTCCCAGGGGCACAGGCTGGGCTGCACCCACACATGGGAAGCGTGGTGTCTGTGGGAGCCAAGCACTACTTAATTACCTTGGCTGGGACAGTGCTGGTGGAGCCAGGGCTTCCCCATACGGAGCAGTGAGGGCCAGTGTGGGCACAGCCCCGAGCCCGGGCTGCGCTGGTGCCACGAGGACGCCCCGGTGCCGCGGGCACAACGCAGCATCTCCAAGCAGCGTCGCAGGTGCGAGGGGCAGGAGCACGCTGCGTGGCCGGGGTGCGGGGGCTTTGCCCGCCAGTGCTGCGCCGTTCCCTGTGAAAAGCGCACGTCCTTCAGATCAGAGGCGCTCTCCATCAGGAGCACTTTGAAACACCCTGCCTTCTATTTTTAATGGGATTGAGAAGAGAACAAAACCATTTAAGAACTTGAGGAATCAAAGCAAGTGTCCCCACATCACACCCAGCGCTCACAGCTATATCCTGATTAATGACACGTAAGAGAGGGGAAACAATATTTAATCACACCCTGTTTATACTGGAGCCAGAAATCAAAGCACTGCATTTCTCTTTCATGAGAAAAACGAGGTGGGCATTTACCCTCTGGTGATTAAGTTTCCCACTATGAGCACATCAATTTCCGTGACTTGGCATGGGGTCCTCTATCACACCACAAACAAGGACTTCCTTAGCAACAAAATATTACAAACACTGAGCCAGATCCATACACAAAACACCGATGTACATCTATCATTTTGTCTGGATTATCTCTATATGCTGCTCCTTGGGGAGCTGGAGATAAAACAGTTGCAGCCAAACCACTGTTAACGATTGGCATGGCTACAGCAGCCCTCGGCTGAGGACATCACGGTGCTCCGGCCACCGTCCGTGTGTCCCCATGCACACAGTCTCACTCGGGTACCGCTGCCCACGCGTGCACGACTGTGCTCACACGGTGTTGGAGGCACAGGGCAGCGTAGCGCACAAAGGCTTTGGCGGGCTGAGCCCCACAGGCAGCCGCAGGGCCGGACGCTGCGGTGCTGGCAGCGATGCCGCGGTGCTGTCGCTGGCCGTACCCACGGCCGGAGCCCGGCCCCACGGCACGGACCAGGCAGAGCAGGGCTCAGCTGTGGCAGTGGCCGGCGGGAGGGAGCGGTGACGCAGCCCAGAAAAGTGGGTCAGGCAGCGCGTGGCCTCCGCGACACCCGCTCCCTCCCTCCTCGGCTTCCCTCCTGCCCACATTGATTTGCTCTGGATTCCTTGATTAATTAATCTGAGAGAATTGCAAGGTCTGTTAATTACCCCTGATTAATTAGGGTGAACTTTTAATTGTATCCCTAAGCTGAGACATGCCATTCAATAGGCTCCATAATTAGTGACCCAGCAATCTCTTTTAAACCAATTATCCCTGTGTAACGAGTGAACTGGGCCGGGAGCTGCCCGGCGGGCAGGGGTGCTCCTGGGGTGCTCTAGCGTGGCATGGCATGGCATGGCATGGCATGGCATGGCATGGCATCACACAGCTGTGCTGTGGAGACGTCCCCGTGCTCCATGCCACGTCGGCAGCACTGCATTGCCAGCCTTGCATGGGGCCCTGTGAGCCAGCGCTGCCCATGCAGGGCTGTGCCTGTCCTGCATGTCCCACATCCCATGTCCTGTGGGACACAGCAGCCGGTCACAGGGGCACTGGGGTGCAGCGATGGCCGGGGGCTGCGGTAAGGGGTGGCCCGCAGGCACTGCTGCTGGCCAGGAATGTCCAGCACCCTCGCCTTCCCCTGGCCCCCTCGCAGCTTTCCTGTCCATGGGGAGCTCCTCTGCGAGTTGTCATGTATGTGGTTAAAAATACAACCCAGCATACACCCAGAGACAGAGAGAGGAAGAGATTGATCTGGTTTAAAAAATTCTTTCAGCTCTTTGATCGACTGACATCTCCCCAGAGCTTCCAGCCGCTGCAGAAATGCGCTCCCTGCTAGCCCCTGGCACGCAGACGGGTCGATGGCCGTGCCGTCTGCCCGGGGCCTGGTGGATGTCCCCGGTGCTGCGCCGGCAGCTCCCAGCCGTGCCGAGGGTGCCCCAGTGAGGGGTGTCCCAGCAGGGCATCTCTGTTCCCAGCGTGGGCTGGAGCATGGGGACACGGCACCTGGTAGACCTGCGCCCTGCTCACTCCCCTCACAAAATCCTTCTATCTTTCTGTCTTTTTGTTCTTCTGTCCTTCTGCCTGGCACTTGCACACCCCAAGCGAAAGGTTCTGGCAAGTAAAAGAAAACTTTCTTCCCATTGACATATCTTCATCATCTGCTGCAATTTAATATCCAGGTCAGGAAGCAGATGGAAAGCAGCCCGTTTGTCCTGGATAATGGGGACAGTAACAGTTGTTTATGAGCTCTTGTTTACCAAATCAATTAACTGTGCAAACAAAACCACCCGCTTGCCCCCTCTTGCTCCTGCTCCTGCATCTCCTGGTGGAGCCGAGCACATAATTGCAGCGTGAAGCACAGCGGTGCGCTTGAGGACAGTGGAAGGCACCTGGGCTAAACATTGCCCCATGGGGCAAAATCCCGCAGGGAAACTGGAGCAGCACGGCCAGGGCAGGGAGGACAGTGCATGCAATGGGGGGAGCAGCAGGGTCTGCCTGCAGTGAGCCCCCCATGTTCAAACCCCCTCCGGGTCGGGGGAGTCTCACGTCTCAGATACACCCATAGAAACTCAGCAGTTTGTGCTAACCAGGAGCCAGAGATGAGGGTCTGCACTTACAAGTTTCCCCCCGAACACAGCTTTGTCTGTCAGGAGTCCATGGCCAGCCCAAGCCCGCAGCTGGCTGTGCTGCTCCGGCAGCATGCAGGCGCCCGCTGCATGCGGGGACGCGGCCAGCAGCCGGCCAGGTCCCCTCGCCCAGCCCCGAGTGCCGCCCCACAACCAGCAGCGAGCGTGCCCCTGCTTGTCCCCACGCCAGCGCTGGGCACAGCCGGCTGCCTGCCCCACAGACTCATGGCAAAACCGCCCAGGGCCCAGGGAAGTCATTAGTAATTAATTTGGTTTCTAATCCTCTAATCCAGCTGCTCCTTGATTTGATAAGCGAAAAATCTGCTCCGGCCACATGGTCCTTGCTGCATCTGATATTTCCAGTTGCAGGCACCGGCAAGGACAAGTGCCACCCAGTGCTCTTTTCACTGCATCCCCAAGTGCAAGGGCCAGCATGCTGCGCTGCTTTTCCCAAGGGCATAAGACTCTGGGGTCCTGCCTAGCCATGCCGTGCCGTGCCATGCCATGCCATGCCATGCTGTGCCGTGCTGTGCTGCACTGTGCCGTGCCGTGCTGTGCTGCGCCGTGCAGTGCTGTACCATGCCGTACTATGCCTGGCTGCTGGCCTGGAGCAGTCACAGGACTGAAGGGCTCTGATCCCCATCCCAGCCACAGTGAAGGGGGTGAGAGGACCACATCCCACCTGCACGTGGTGCTCTGCTGTTTTCACTGGACCTGCAGCCCAGACAGGACAACCCCCACCGCAATTTTGGTGTTGAGTTTGGGAGCCACTGCACCCCTCAGGGCTGAGGACAGGAGTCTTTCTGTCCTGGTTGCACTGTGGGGCGGGCAGAGCCACCAATCGGCCACGCTCCGGTGGTAGCGGCCATGAAGCCATCCCTGCCCGCAGCACGGCCACGTGCCATCCCGGGGGCTCCCAATCGGGCAAACAACTGTTACTGTCCCCGGTTGGGCTTCCCAATGTCCAGCTCACCCGTCTGAGCCCTGAGCCCTTTCTCCTCCAAAGCAGCACAGTGAAACAGGGGCCACGTCCCTCGTCTGGTCCCCACCGGCTCCGTGGGCACGGGGCCACGCACCGCCCACAGGGATGCCCACTGCGACGGAGTGGGGCTGTGGCACACAACGGGATGAGGGAACATCACAGATGAGAGGCCAAATCCTTCATTAAATCCCACATTAATCTCTAAGAACAGTGATGTCAAAAATCTTAGCAGCAAAATTAAATTTTGTAGCTATATTTCAGCTGCACAAAATCAATATTAATTACAGTGAGAGAGACATTGCTGAGAGAGGGCCTGACCCAGTATTTACCCACTGCAGTAAAACTCCAGCTTGGTAACTTGTTTATATAAAATTACTGCACATGTTTTTGTGGCACACAGCTTCCAATCTGACAGGCTGTTGGGGCTGCATACAAATGTAAGCTGGGAAATAAACACTCCTCCCGCAGAGGGGACGCACCTGGGGCAGCAGCAGGAGCCAGGGCCAGGGCAGACAGCTTGGTCTGGGGTCAGAGAGAGGAGGGAAAATGGCTGCAGAATCCCGTGGAGGGGTCTACAGGGAGGGGCTCTGCCCCCCAGGCCCCGTGCCCCCCGGCCCTCCCGTGTTGCGTGCCGCAGCCTGCACTCCCGCGCTGCGGGGAACTGTCCCCTGCCAGGCTCTGCTCCTCGGGGTTTGATTTCAGCCAGAATAAAGCTGAAGTCAGAGGGTTGAATCCTGTGTTTAAGCATATTTTCCTTTCAGTTACATTAGAAATGTGTCCCAATATGCCAAGAAAGCCCAAGTGGGACCTTTCATGTTCATCAGTCCCGTAGGCAGGCTATTGCCTTCCTTTGGAAATCCCATTTTACACGTCCCCCTGGATCGGCTGTAACCAGACGGCAGCCGGAGCACGGGCTGCAGCCACATGCAGAGCCTGGCTGTCTGGGAGCCGGCTGCTCTCCGTGCCCGTATTTTGGGAATTGCCTTGTCCTGGGGGCACAGCCGGCTGGTGTGGGGTTCCCAGCTGCCTGGTGCATGGCGTGGCCCACATGGGATCGGGGTAGGCAGGTGTGGGTGTCCCCACACACCCTGACCACACAGCCCTGGGTCCAGGTGGCCGCATGCTCTAAGGTGGGGGGCTCTGTCTGGTGTGGGCACGGAGCATCCCCTGCTGCCTGTCATGGGCAGTTAGCGTTGCATTAGGAGACGATCCAGAACAGGGAGTTTGGGGGCAAAGGAATTAAAAGAGAGGGAGAGTTTTAATTAGAGAAAGAAGTCAGAGTCCATAATCAGCCGGGTGAGTGACTGCCCGCTGTGGGGAATTCTCCGTATGTCAACTGGCATCAATCAAAATGCCACTTCTTACAAAACTGCCTCTGCGTGGGAGGAGAGGCCGCTCCATCCCCATGCCCAGGGCTGTCCTGCGCCTCGGGCACCGCATCCCCCCAACCACCCCCCTTGTGCCAGCAGGCACACTCTGGCCAGCCCACCCCGTGCCCCATGCGGCGGTGCCACTGGCAGCCCTCGCCAGGCTCCTGCAGCCAGGTGGAGGTCGGTGGCCATGGCATGGGGGGTCCCACTGCACGCCCCAGCCCCCAGCCCTGCTCCAGGGTCAAGGCACAGGATGGCTCCGCAGGGCCATAACGACCCCCTGTGCCTGTCTCCAGGCTCATCAATTGCTGCAAACCTTCCCAGTTGTCAGAGGACTCTCAGGGAATCTCTGGTTTTCTTTGGCTAGTGAGTCCCCGCAAAGGGAGGAAGCGCAGGACAAGGAAAGCTCTTGTTGTGTGCAATAAACCTATGACATGAATGTGGCCTTGGGGAGCGCAGAGCTGCCGCGAGCAGGAGTCATTTTACAAGTGATTACAGAGCAGCACAGCCCTGGCCATCGAGGCCATGGAGCGCCCAGCCCGTAGGGTGCCGATGTGCCGGCTGCAAGCCCGGCCAGAGCTGCTGTGCCCACAGCGCCTGTGGGGCCAGGTCGGACAGGCGGACAGCCTGGGTACGTTTGTGCGGGGTGTAAGGCACAGGAGCGTTTTGCACAGCTCTCACCGTGCAGCTGAGGGGCACGAGGAGCGCGCTGCTGGGGCGGGAGAGGGTGCCCGGTGGCAAAGGGGCTCTTGGGTGCTGTTTCCGCCTGCAGGATGCTGGCACCCAGGCAGGCAGCCCAGCAGCATCAGTGCCTCCAGCCCAGAGGAGGGGGTGGCACGGCAGGAGCCTCGGCTGGCGGCAGAGCGGGACCAGGGCCCTGTCGGGAGCGGGGAGGATCGGCTGGACGAGTCGCTCGGCTGCCTCTCGCTCTCTGGTGTGTCGACTGCAGTGACCTCCTGCCCACTGCTGGGGTACACTCAGCGAACAGCTGCAGGGGTTCCTATAGAAACATATTTCATGCACCAGTTATTTAACAGCGAGGAGGTAAAACAGTTCATGTTCTGAGTTTCTCCATGAAGAGAGCAGTTTTCCTGGAGACGGAGCTGTTAGCCGGAAAACACTCGCGCTGCCACGCTGCGCCAAGGGGAGGGCAGGGTCTGCGCCGCGCACATCCCTGGCAGCGAGGGCTGCGGAGCCCAGCCCAGATCCAGCCGTGAGCAGGCAGGGAGCTGTGGGGAGCTGGGCGAGGGCAGCTGGGGACATGCAGGGCAGGCGAGGCAGTGGGCAAGGAGCTTGCCCTGGCCTTGGGTGCTGTGGGCGGGGAGGAGAGGACCGAGGAAGGGCAGCTGTGGGGAGAGCGGTGGCAGCTGCTGCATGGGACCGTGGCCATGGGCAGTGGGGCACAGTGTGCAGCCGGCAGTGCTGCACCTCCAGCATCCTCCCCACTGCCACCTCTGTGCTGGCCTGAGGGCTCGGTCAATACGAGAGCGCAGCGAGTCCAGGAGGGCTCTGCTGCTGCTGCTGCCTGGGGCTTCTGCCCTGCGTGCCTGTGTGCAGGGTGCTCGCACTGTGCCAGCAGCTGAGCTAAACACTTTTGACTCTATTTATTACTAAAAAATTATGCAACTGGGTCGTGTTCTCGCTATTTTTTATGCATGAGCCAAGCATCAAATCCCATTATTTAAAAAAACTGTTTTAGCTAGTGATGCACTAGACCACGCAAGTAAATGCCCAAAATAATTCCAGCTGACACCTTTATGAAGGCAGAGTGAAGTTGAAAGTCTACACAAGCCTTTCATTTGTAATCTAACATCCCTCCTAACTTGCTCATGGGAGCTGCATTTTCATCTGGCTCTTTAATCCCGTTTGCTGCGGGTGCCTGAGTGTCATGGGGAGGTGCAAAGCCCCGCGCTGGGGGTCCCAGCACTGGGAGGCCGGCTCTGCCCAGCAGCGGGGAGCTGGCTGGCGGTGTTCGCGAACGTTTGGGAAGACCTGGGAACATTTGCCTGCAGCACTCCGGATAGAGACACCAACAGGAAGACCTTTAAGGGCAAAAATCTTCCTTAGGTGACGCAAAGAAAGAGGGAGAGCTGAGCGCTGCGAGAGCCTGTGGGAGGCCTCCGGGAGGCGCCCGGAGCCCCGGCACCCCCTCGCCCTGCCCGGGCAGCCAGCCTGCCCACCTCCCCTGTGGAGAAGGGCTGGGGCCAGGGAGTCACTGCTGAGCGCGGCACCGGGCCAGGGTGAGAGGTGAAATGCAGGTGCTGCATCTCGTTCTTGCTGGTCACCTTCTTCAGGTTTATTTACTGGTTTTTTTTACCAACACACTTGTCAGTGGCTGGTGGCCAACGCTTTGTCTTTTTGAAGGCTCGCTTCACCCATGTCTTGCTCTGAGAGACTGCAAGGCCATAGTTAATCACACCAACCTGATTATTTCCAGCTAAATTCCACCCTTCAACATGACCTTGCTACTTCAGCGAACAGGGTGCTGAGATTTTCTTACCATAAAAAATTTCGGTTGACCCCAAAAGTAAAAGATGACAAACAAACTGTGATATAAATAATCTCGCTACTAGAAAAAAGCATTAAAGGTAACTTATCAATTAGCCCTTTTCTCACCAATAAATCACCATACTGTGGCATCTGACCCTGGCTAGGCTGACATTTCTATAACCCATTTGCCACTGTTCATGTATTAAATGGCTTCCAGTCACCCTAAATTTGGAGATTTTAATCTCCTGTATTAAGTCAGTGGTTCTTATTAATTCATTGAATCTATTTTTATTGGCTTTGTAAATCAGAGTTATCCATGTCAGTGGCCGTGGTCAGGGAGAGAAGCGTTTGTCTGTGAAATTGGGTTGACACAGACCATTGACTGCAATGATAGCAAGTGATTTGCAGGGCTGGGTGGACAAGCCATTTGCACTAAGCAGATTATAATATAACAATAAAAAAGTTTCATTACTGGAAAAACAGTAAAAAATGCAGCACACCTTGATGAAGGGGCCAGAGGAGACAGCACGGGGAAGAGGGGGTCATCCCCCTGGGAGTCCTGGGGACACCGGGGAGGGGGATGGTTACCAGAGCTGCGGAGACGGTGGTGGCAGAGGCTGGTGCTGTGCTCAGGATCCGTCCAGGCAGCGAGGGCCGGCGTGCTGCCCCAGCAGGCACCAGGGCCCTGGGGAGCGCTGCGGGGGCGGCTGCCCCAGCACAGCCCCGAGAGAAGGGCTGTGGGAGGCAGCGCGGGAGGCCATGGGGCAGGCGCTGCCAGGGACGGGTGCCGCCAGGTGTCCTGGCCAACCTTGCTCTTGCTGAGCCCCTGGGACAGGGGACAGGGCTCTTCAGAAGCACGGCCTGGGGTCCAGGATGGGGAACAATGCCTTTGACACCAGCCTGCCTGAAATGCAGCCTGTGCTGGTGCCCCTGCCCGAAGGGAAATCACTGCACGGCTGCTCCTGCTGCAGGACTTGCCTGCACCCACCGGCTGCTGAAAGTGTCCTGGTGTGGAATAACATGGGCCCCCAGACAGTGAGCAGGGGCCATTCTAACAGCTATTTAACGGGCTTCAGGCTGAACATCGATTACTGCAGAGAAGTGGGCACCTCTGTGAAAATAACCTGTAATTGACACGTTCGCTGCCCCCTGCCTGCTCTGCCTTTGGACATGCTCCGGCACCAGTGTCGGCTGCTCTAGTGTGCGAGGGCTTGGCGAGCAGACGCGGGGGCTGTGTCAGCCTCCTCCCCGCTGCAAGGTGAGGGCACCCGAGCTGCGGGGGCTTCTCCCATGCCCCGCTGGGACTGCCGCGAGTGCTGCTGTCCCCGGGTCCCCAGCCAGGGCAAGGCAGGGCAGGGCTCTGCCTGCTCTCAGCAGTGTGGCCATGTCCTGTCCCCACGGAGGGCACAGAGGGTGCGGGGGCACGACCCAAAGAGCCAATGCTTCAGGCTGGGGCGAGCAGAGGCTGCGCGGTGGCTGGGCTCCGAGGCACCAGGGCTGCACGGCTGTGCATCTCAGCGGGCGCGCTGGCTGGGGAGATGCAGGAGCGCGACGATTCACTGAGCGTGAGCACGGCAGTCACGGCATCCCGCTCTGCTGGCAGCAGTCATCGAGGGCCGTCGTTAGCTGAGATTTATGCACAGGGCTGGCGGTAGCTGTCTAACTCCTCGCACTTCTGATGTGTGTTCTGGAGAGTGCTCTGCAGAGTGGGGTGGATGGAGCTGGGGGCGGCTCAGCCTTCCCGGCCCACGGAGCCAGGGCCAGGGGGAGCCGCACTGGGGTGAAGGCTCGGCCGGCCCCTGCATGGGTCTGCGGTGCCAGCCCAGGACAGACACTGCTGGGGCCTCGCAGCGGCTGCTTCAAGCTCAGCGGCACCTAGCGGGGACTCGCTGCCGCTCACAGGGACTGGCCTGCAGCTCACGCCACACAGGGCCCTCAGCACTGGGAACGGGCCCAGGGCTCTCTGGGCTCTCCCCTGCCCCAGGCAGCACCCTACGAGGCAAAGAGCTCTTGAGAAGCCGCCTCTCCCATCCCTCCACCCAGGGCAGTCCAAGCGCCAAGACACTTGACTTCAGTACATGGGAACTGACCTGCTGAGCCCCATAACCAGCTGCAGCAAGGGACCAAACAGGAGTTACACTCACTGGTCATTTACTGACCCTGTGTAAAGTACTGTGCGCTTGGCCATGATGGCAAGGACAGTTCTGACTGTCCGTTATTCAGCAGTCCTCCCCAAGAAGGAGAATGTGTTGAAAGTGTTTTCTGACTGTGACACCTCATTCTGCAGATCTAGGTACAAGCCTTGTCTGAAGCATGCACTTATCGCAGTAAACGTGCTCAGGATGCCCCAGTGCAGCTGCAGTGATGCTGTTCAGCCTGTGCTGGTAGGGAGCACCTTGTCACTGCTGGTGAAGCACATCCATGGGTATTTAGCAGTAGCAGTTCCCTGGCAGAGCTGAATAATGTCATCAGCTGTTGAACACGTGTCAGATGACCTTTCCCTGCACTCTCCACAAAATCCCATTAATCAGGAGAACAGAGCAGAGCTAAGAGCTCTTTAACAAAATTATTGTAATCTCTGGGTTTCTCATTCATCATGCAGCAGCTGACAAGCTTCCATGCTCCCTGTGGGTGTTACAGGATCCCCCAGTCTTTGCTTCAAAACACCCTTCCCCTTTCTTCTCCTGTCCTTCAGTTCCACAGGTTTGTGGATCCTTTTCCCATTGCAGCTTTCCAAGTTCCCCACTTACCTGTTGGCTCATCCTAGGGTTCCCAAGTCCCTGGCAGAGTGGTAAGAGCAGCACGTACGTTATTTAAGGTGATGGGAGCTGGCAGGTGGGGTGATGCTGCTGTGCATCACCGCATGAAAGAAACGAGGAGGGGAGCGGAGGCGCTGCAGGGATCCTGGCTGTTGCTGGGGCAGTGGTGAACCCTCCTCGTAGCAAGCGCACACGTGTGTGCACATGCGTGCAGGGACCCCTTCTCGGCTCCGGCGCAGACCCAGCAGGGCCCTGCGGCAGGGCCGCCCCGGTCCGTGGGAGGAACGCTGTGCCACGGCCAGGGGGCCGGGGCTGTGGCGCGGATGGGGCACTCCGGCTTCACCAGTGTTTGCTCCTGGGTGGCTGTGCAGCTCCCGCTGAGATGCTTTGCACAGCCAGTGATCAGCCGATCGCTCGTGGCAGGGAATACTGAGCTGTGGGTGATTTGAGCTGACTGGGGTCTGTGATCCAGAGACGCCTCTGAATATCCGCACTTTAATTGGGCTGTCCCCTGGGGAAGGGGGTTGTCAAAGTTGGTACTTCTGCTGCAAGATGAAAGAAAAAATATGTAAATGAGAGGCAGAGAGAGGGAGATGGAGCAAGATTCGCAGCTGTGATCAGCTGTCTGGTGTGGAAATTCCCGGGAAGGTTGGAGCATTCAGACAAGTGGCCCTGGGGGCCACAGGACCTGTAGGCATCCTACACTCCTCGCAAGGGGACGTGAGGCTGGATGAGTCCCTTTCTCCAGCAAATCAAGAGTGCTCCTGCTGCTGCTGGCACTGAGTGGCTCGGGAATGGCAAAACGCGAGCAGGGCAGGTTGCTGCCCAGGCACCAGGCCACGCAGAGCTCTGCGGCCCCGTGCCGCGCTGGGGAGCTGCCGCGGGGCTGCCACACCAGGGCCGGGCTGGGGACGCTGCCCCTCACTCGAGCATCCTCCACTGCACTCCCACACATGCTCGTTTGGCATGCAGGGAACCAGTGACAGTGCTGAATCCCTCAGAAGTGCTACACAGATCCTGCGCCTTTGATTTTAGGAGTCTGAGCTTGTCCTGGTGTTTCTAATGAGGGTGCGCTGCAGAGAAATGGGGTCTGGTTTGCTGCCTGATGGTGTATTTCCCAACTAACAAGAAAAGGAGATCAGTTGAGGTAACTACTTGCCTTTTCAAAGCTTTGCAAGCAACTAACAAAACACAGGTCAAATGCAGACAGGAATATTTCAGGCCAGAGCTTGCTTACTGCCCACTCGAGAGCATGGGAGCTGCTCTGCCCAGGGCCCTGTGGTGCCCGGCGGTGCCGGTGCGGGTGCGGATGCAGGTGTGGGGCAGGCAGGGTCCCGCTCTGCTGTGGGGCTGGGGCTCCCGTCCCATCAAGTCCCATCCCGTCCCCGCACACATCTCACCGCCAGCCCAGCGTGGCCCCAGGGAGCGCCTCTGGGCCGCACTGGTGCCATCGGGAGCGACCAGCACTGCACGGTCCCTGCTCCGCAACCTGAGGAAACCGAATTCCCCTTCCTGGGCAAAAAATCTCCCTGGGTGGTTTTTAATCCCAAACTAGGACAGAATCAAAATTTCAAGCATCTTTTGAACTGGAAAGCTGGGGAGAGAGTAAGCTCAGAAACTGTGGAAGGACCCCACTGAAATATTTCAGCTTGATAATGTGAAAGTGATGGTCTCTCACGGAAGAGAAAATACTGTAGGAAAGCTGGAACAAAACAGAGAGGGAGAGCTATCATGAAATTTGGCATTTATACTTCAAATCATCTCAAGTTTTCCCATTGAGAGTTTCATCAGTGCTGACACTTTCCTTCAAAACCTCTCAGTGTCAGTGAGACAGGATTTTCCAGTGGGAGGTGTTTTGTCAGGAGGGGCTAGGCCAGCTCTAACTGCAGCACCAGCCGACATTGCCCCGCGTGCTTCCGCCAGAGGGAGGGAGCGGGGCCGTATCCTAACCTGCTCCTGCCCTCCTCACGGGCCAGCCTGGCCTTGCACCCGCAGCACGTCTGAGCCCAGAGTGTGCAGGGCTAAGGGAAAGGTACTTCGGCTATGGTTCTGCCCAGCTCCTGTCTTATGCATTTGTTTATCACCTGCACTGCAGCCACAAGACGCCAGTGTCCTCCGAATTTCCCTATTGCCTGGCCAGCCAGGGGAAGCTGCTTTTCCAGACAAGTCTTTACCCCAGGAGCAGCTGCTCCTGTGGTCGCCACTGCAGGACTGCAAAGCTTCTGATTACCAGTGCCAGTCTGCCTATGCCTTTTAATCCACGCAACATCTCAAAGAATTAATTTTCAGCTGTAGACCAGCATTCAGAAATATCCCCCTGGCATCTTCCTTTCCAGTAAGTCCCAGCTCGCAAGGTCTGTGCTTAATTAGTGAATGAAATACTCCAGAGTTCAGACTGCCTTGTTGTAACTCAAGTCCTCTTACGTTCTAGCTTCTCTGCACTCAACCCACAAGCACAGAGACTCGCACTGTGCTTTCAGTGACGGCTGAATTCAAAGGCCAGGCAACGCACGGGCTCCCGCTGCCCAGGACAGCACCGTGCAATAGGCATCAGCATCGCTCCTCTCTTGCTCCCTGTCCGTTGGCTCTGCCAGCTTCGTACACTGAATTTCAGACACGTGGAAGTCACGAGCAGAGATCAGCCTTGCTGGAGGAGGTTTGTTCCCCGCCTCAGACAGTGGCAACACTGGGCTGAGTGGGATCACGGCCCCCGCTCCCCCCCACCCTGTACCTGGCTCTGGTCCTTGATCAAAGGGGAGCAGCCTGGCGGCCGCACAAGGCACTGAAGTGATGGGCGTTGCTAGGCTCCAGGGCAAGAAGCCAGTTAAAACTGCAGGGATGGTCGCTTCAGCACCACAGCGGAGACTCTCCCGTGGCACCGAACCCTGCCCTGTGAGAGTGCAGGCGCAGAGCAGCAGCAGCACGGGGCTGCGCCTGGAGTCTGCAGAGCCAAGCAAGCGAAAAAGTGAGACGCAAAGGACGGAATAATTCCTGTGACCCATGGAATGAAACACTGACGACTCAAATCAAGCAATTTTAAAAAGCATATATCACAACAGACCAGTCTGAACTCTGGCCCTCAGTAAAGGCCACTTCTTCATGAGTAATCACTAGGTATAAGTACAGCACATTAATAATGCACATATTGATTGTCTCCAATGCTGGTCCACATATGTGCATGAATCAATAATCCTGTTTAAGTACATGTACCACAAAACTTTCAAGAAATACCACCCCTACACTTTAGCGAACACTGGCTTGTCACCTGATAAATTTATTGCTTGACAACACTCTCTATTTTAGGACATCTATAAAAGGAAATCTTTATCTATGGAAATTAACATAAATACAATCAGTCTCTGTTAGGGTTAAGGAAGTTACGCTGTGATGGTATGTGCCTTTTCTTACACCTAACAAACACTTTATGCTAATGAAGCGGGCAGGAGTTGCGATGTCCTTAGCTCACCATTTCTGTTTGTGTCTGATGAGGCAGGTCAGTAATATCTGGTTACTTCCACTTTACGTGGTGTTTGCAATGAGCTTTCATGTCTCTGGGACTCCTCACAATAAATGCATGTCAAGATTGCTGCCTAATTTCTAACCAAAAGCTGTTTTCTTTTTGAAAATTTACTTTCTTGTGCCTAGCTCTGAAGTGGGCACAAAGGGAGTGCTGTCTGTCTGACTACCGGCAGCAGCAGCCAGGGGAAGTCCAACGCGTTTTCAGAACACCCACCCGGGAATTCCCGCTCACGGCTGCGGCAGCTGTAAGCTGTAAGCACCTCGCTTGCCTGGCAATGGTGCAGCTCAGGCAGCGCGGCGACGTCGAGGCCGCAAATTGCGGAGACACCGGTAAAGCAAGGGACGTCCCGGAGTGGGGCTCCTGGGGGGGCGGCTGGGGGGGTCTGGAGGTTGCCCCCAGAGCCGGGCTGTCCCCGCTGCCCCCCAGCCCCCGGCTGCTGGGGTGGTCGCAGGCGGGCGCCCCATGGGGTGCGGGCAGCCCTTACGTGAGGGCAGCGCCTTGGAGCCTCTTCCCTCCCGGCCCTGCCCGAGTTCGGGGGGGCAGCGTGCTGGTCACAGGCACAGAGCCCTGGAAAGGTGAGAGAAACAGGAGGGGGGCACAGGGACACGTCTGCCGGTGCGAAGTGTGTCACGCTGAACCACGGATGCAAATACCTGTGCAGTCAGGAAGAGCAGATGAGATTAGCTCTGCGGACCACATAGTTCAACAGTTTATTTCAGGGCTGTTAAACACTGTTTTACATATTTATTAAATTGAAGACAGTTTCTTCCTATGAGAGTGTATCAACAATTACTCTGCCTGACAAGCAGCCCCTGTCGGCTGGACGTTGTGTCTGACTTGCAGCGCTTGCACACCCTGTATTATATTGCAATGACGTTGCTTCAGCTGCTCACAGGGAAAGCCAAGGGAGCTTAGAAGCAGAGGCTGAAGGAAAGATTTAAGAAAAAAAAAAAGAAGGAGCAAGATGATCCTGGCACCAGGGTGCTGTGTTCTGCATGCCCAACATGGCACCTCTGATTGATGAGTCCCGCGCTTCAGTCCAATCTGTTCAGAGTTAGGCAATGGCAATCATTTTTTTTCAAGCCTTGTCATATATAAAAGCAATTGAGTCAGCAGGCACCAGTTGTCTGGCACAAGAAGAGATTACATTTTCACAAGGTTTTGCAGAAGGTCTATAAAAGTTTGTTCTTTCTTTAAAAAATAAATACAGATATGTCAACGCCTCTGGAAAAAAAAATCAGAAAAAAATCAAACTTGCAAATTGAAACCTTATGTCTGCAAAAGATGTGCCTAAAGAGCCTTTTTATTGCTTGTACTAAATGAGAAAGATCTCATATTTAAGTAAGTTGTGTTTCAGGCCAATTCCTCTGCAAAACTGGGATTTTCCTTATAGTTCTGGCTTCAGATTGTGGAAGCAATGCTGATGCTGTATGTTTTCCCCAGAGCAGGGCAGTCGGGCCCTTCCCCGGGGGCTCCAGAGCAGGTGTGGGGGCTCCCTCGCCCCGCTGGGGTCTCTCCCACTGCCCCAGCAGCAGGACCGGTGATGCTCCTTTCTGTGCGCATCCCACGGGATTCAGGGGCCGCAGGGCTGGCAGCTCGGCTCTCCTGGCCCCATGGAGAAAATCGTAACAAAATCCTGTCTTCCATACGAAAAGTTCAGTGCAATAGACGCTTTTGGTTAGCATCCTCATGGAAGCAGGGCTAGAGCACTGGTGGCTGTCTGTCTGTCTGTCTGCTCTCTCTCCCAGGAGCTGCACGGCTCAGAGGCTGCAGCCAACAGCAGCGGGTGCCAGACGGCTCTGCAGTGCTGGTCCCCGCGGCTGCCAGGTCGGTTCGTTACCACTGGTTGCTCAACGGTTGTTAGAGCTGTAGGAAATGCTGACGTGAATCTACAGCTAAGGATTTTTTTTTTGACAGAAGCTGACCCCTTGGGATTGCTGTTTATTACTTGTTAGAGAAGGAGCTACTGTAGTTATAGCAAATCTTTTTATAATGATCTTTCATTGTGGCTGTAGAGTGTTAATTATCAGAAGGTATTAAAAAAAGCATTAGCCCTCTGACCCCTGGAGATTCACGTGGGCTTTCCAAGTGTCTCCTGCAGATCTATCGGGGCCGCGGGCCGTACATCCAGGTGCGCGCGGGTGCCGCGGGTAATGGTTGCTGAAGCTGCTCGCCCGCAGAAATGAGCCCACGTGTGGGCAGCCCAGCCCCGCTGGCAGCCCCTTGCCCTGTGCAGGGCCACCGGCCTCTGAACAGCGGATTTTAGGAGCTTGTCCCGGGAGAAAACATCTTGGGTATGGCAAGCCCCAGCAGCTGGGCAGAGGAGCCAGCGGGTGCCCTCCGTGCTCCTGGCAGTCCCGTCGGGAGCAGCCTGCGACTCCCCCTGCCCACCTCAGCCCCAATCTGCCAGGGCAGAGACCCCGGTCCCAGTCGAGCCCAGGGATGCCCCTGCTTGCCCTGGGGAGGAGGTGACGGGCACTGCGGGGCTGGGACAGCTCTGGCCCTGGCAGCCGAACCCCGCTGGCAGCCCCACACACCTCCCACCTCAACACAG
The DNA here is from genome assembly GCA_013399475.1 of Chauna torquata. Taxonomy (NCBI): domain Eukaryota; kingdom Metazoa; phylum Chordata; class Aves; order Anseriformes; family Anhimidae; genus Chauna; species Chauna torquata. Next base: position 43,254 of record VXAL01013835.1, read on the forward strand.
ACATTCTGTGCTCCAGATGCACGTTAAAAATTTGTTTTCACCTTCGTTAATGACGGAGTTTATTGCAGAAGAGAGAATTTCTTTATTTAAAAAAAACTATAGGTGGAACACAAGCAAATTGCTAGCTTTTACTAGCATATAAACTGAGAAAAACCTTTGAGATACATCTACATTACACTAAACTGCATCCATAATTCATACCTAAAGGAGAAATTTTTAGCTCCCTTGGAGGTTTGCTGGTATCTATTATTGATAGGACCATGTTAGGCAACAATAGGCTACTTCTTATTCACACGCCATTTATTGTTTTAGTCAATTCCAGAGGAGGCTGCAGCACCTTTATTCAGCAGAACAAGCTCTCAATTAGATTTTTGCAAGGATTTGGAAGGGATTTAGTTAAGAAGCTGAAGTGATGTGGACTGAGTTGGGAGAGTACTTCTAGAGGGATTCCTGCTCCGGCGGTTAATCAATAGAACAAGAACATGAAAAACACTCCAAACAATTAGTTTCTATTCCAATCTCTGAAAGCAGCATTTACACAGCAAAACGCTGGAGATGCAAGCATCTTCTGAGCTGAGAATGCCGTAATCCGTTAATCGCAGGCGGCCGGAAGGTTGCCGGCCTGTAGTGGAGCAGAGACTTGGGCGCAATCACCAAGCATTTAACTGTGCATAATGCATGCAGGTTTCAGCTCCCTGCCTGGCAAGTAATTACCAACGTGATTGCACAATTTGCAGACCTTTTAAAGTGAGCTGGATTTAACCCAAGTGCTGCAGGGAGCGATTGTCCGGTGTGTCCCTGGGCTTTGGGCAGTGGCAGCGGCGGTGGCCGGATGCAGGCAGGTCCCCCTCGGCAGCCGGGAGCCCCGGGCCGGGCTGGGACTCAGCGCCTGTCTGAAATGGCTGGGGAGGGACGGCGAGGGCTCAAAGCCAGGAGTATTTGCGTAGCCAGCCCCAAGCCCTCTCCCTCCTTTCCCAAATGTGAGGTTTGGCCAAAACATTACTAAAGCAGCTCTGCAACTGGCAGAAAGCAAGAAGGATGGTTGGTGAAAATGCCTGCAAAATTTGCTCCTCTTTTGAAAAATTTTGAGATTTTCTATTCAAGTCAGCCAAAACAGTCAAGCAGACAGCGATGTGTCGGAAACGGAGGCAGCTGCTGCGGTGCCCGCCCCAGGCTGCACACCACAGGGGGGGACCCAGCCCCTCCGAGCCATGGCTGCACCGAGCCCCTCCGGGCCGGGGACAGCCTTGCTCTCAGACACCAGAAGTCATTGCTTCCGCGCTTGGGTAAAAGGAAACATATGGAAAGAGAAGAGGAACCAACAGCAGTTCTCCTCATCATTATAAATAAAGAAAATGTGTCTAGCACATGAGCGTGTTTACGGAGCACGTAGCAGTTAGTTTAAATCTAAGATAAAAGTTGCTGTTAACATAAAATTCCCATCCTTCCAAAACCATCAATTCTGAATTGAATTAGATCCAGGAACCACAATGCAAATCTAAGGGCTACAAATCTCTCTGACAATATGTTTTGCTCCACAAACAGATGCAAAGCCAACTATAAAACCACACAACAATCCTTATCTGACAGATTTCCCTTTGATTAGCATTTAATTGCTCATTAAGATTTGGGTGGTTTACATCTCGGATGCGGGGCAGAGGCGCAGCATCGCTGCGGGCCCCTGCAACGCCCAGCCCCAAGCACCCGTTGACCCGGAGAGCAGCTCCCACGGCCTCGCCCCGCGGCTGCCGGCACAGCTCCCAGCCCCTCCGGATGCTTCTCTCCATGTTTTTCCCTCCCTGCTTTACTTCAGTGTTGGTTAGGGATATTCAGCGATGACAGAAACAAATGATTTCTGAAGGAGCTGCAAAACAATATATTTCTGGAACAAAACACATCAATCATGGCTCAGAGCCAAGTTAGTTATTGCAGAATTTCTCCAGCATTACCCAGATCCGAGAGATTATTATTTCCTTCCATTCGTTGCCTCAGCTGGAGAAGCGATTGCGGCGATGAGGCAGACGCCATCGCTGCAGTCGGAAGAGATTTCCTGCGGTCCCAGTGCTCTCCTTAGCACTCACCCTTCCCAGGGGACACCCCAGCTTTTCGCACTGGATGAGGCCAGGGGGTTACAAGATCCAAAGGGTTCTTTCGCACTTGTACTATGGGACCTGCTGCCGCCGGGCATCTTCACCCTGGTAGGAACGGCGAAGAGCTGCCGCGCTGCGGCACGGCAGCGCCGGGAGCTGTGTGAGCAGCAGCAGGGATGGCTGGACGAGGGGACACCTTGTCCCCTGCTGGCAGCTTCCCTTGCCTGTGTGTCCCAAGCAGCATCGCCCCTGCCCCTTTGCCAAGCCAGGCTGCTGCAGGCAAGCGGCCTCAGGGCATCTGCAAAGTGTGGCAGCCCCAGCCTGGCATCCCTGCCTGCACCATGCAAGGGGACAAAAGGAGCACGAAGCTGCATGCTGCACTCTGGCCAGTGTTTGCCTGAGTGCTCAGGAGCCCCAGCAGCAAACCAGGCTCTTCGGACAAACTGCGAGTGAGCCGTGCCCTCCAGGCGCTGCACCGCTGCTGGCCGGGGCAGCGGGATGCTCTGGGCATGTGCGGCAGCGGCCCCCTGCGTGCCGCCGCTGCGGGCAGGGCCCACCCTGCAGGCTGCGGGGACACGGACGGCTTGGTTCCCCCACGCTCCTGAGCTCACGCCAGGATTGGCAGAGACTGAGCGTGGCGGGGGTTTCTCATGTTATTGTTTATGAGAGGTTTGCATGAAATTTTAGGATTTACAAAGTAGTCATATCATTTAATCCTCTTTAATGAGGTTTGGGGATTTATGGGCCAGACATTTTCATTTCCAGCTTGTACAATTAACCTTGGTTAACCTATAAAGAAAACTTCAGGATAAGTTTGCTTTCTTCAATTATTAAAGCCAGGGATTTGATGAGTGGCACGCAGCCCGCAGCGCCCCTGGCTTGCTCACTCTATTACATGTCATCCACAGAGAAGCCAACAGCACCCTCCGCGCTAGGAACAGGTCCTGCCTCCCCGCTGTGTACGTGCCTATGTACACTTGTTCACTGAAGGTTTATCCAGGGATTAAGAGTCTGGTGCTGAGCTGTGGGCAGAGCTGACAGCCTTGCGCAGGGCCAGGAGACGCGTTTGCTTGTAAAGGACACACCCCTGAAGGGAAGTCTTCAGCAGGGCTGTTAGCAATGGCTCTTTGCCTCCCAAAGACCCAACAAAAGCCCCCCTGTCTGGCGGGGAACAGGAGCAAACCCACCCCAGGTGCCCCAGCAAGCACTGCTGCTTGCAGTGGAGCAGCCGCACGGAAACAGCAGAGATGTGCGGGTCTCCCGGCTGTCACCAGCTCTGGGAAGCCTGCGAGACCTCTGTCTCGTGAGGAGCATCAACGACACGAGGCACGGAGCAGCCCTGGGAGAGCCCGGGCGCTACTGCAGCGCTGCTGGCCCTGAGGAGGCACCCGGAGCTCGCGTGCTCGAGCAGGAACCCAGTTTCATGGGGCCTTGGAGGGTCCGGGGCTGCTCCATCTCCAGCCTCCCAGCGATGCCCGCGCTGGCAGCAGGGGTTTGGCACCGCAGCCGCTTTCTCGGCTGACAGCCAGCCCCGCCACGAGGACAAAGCCAACCCGCGGCACATCATGTCACAGCAAGGCTTGCAGCGCGTGGGCGGGGAGGGAGCGCGGAGGAGAGAGCGCTGTGCTCCAGAGGGAACATCTGGGCAGTGTCCCCAGCCCACGGGAACATCTGGGCAGTGCTGCCACCCTTTTAAAGTTCTCATAATTCCACGGTAAATCAGTATGATAATTTCTGACTGCAATAAAGCCCCTATTCCCATTGCAAGCTCTCATAACCAGCACCTCGATCTTTCTGTGCTCTTTGCTCTTTATTACCTTTCAATGACTTAAGCCTCTGAACTGAATAACTTCATCAAGGTGTCAACCTAAACAGATTTTTCCCTATAATGGCCCAACTCTCACAGGTTCTTAATGAAAAATATTGATTCCAAAGGATTAGTTGCAGATTTATGTGGTGGATGCTGATCCCTCTGTCACCTGATACCTTATCAGTGGATGAAGGAACTGATCCTCCCTGCATGGTTTTAAAAAAGCAATCACAGACTGTGTCAAGCAGGAGCTTATTCCCAGAGAAATGCACATGACGCTGTGTCTGGATCAGATACGGTACGTAACAGAGAGCTAACAGCGAGAGCTGCGGGGTTGCCTCTGGGGCCGGGCCAGGTTGCAGCTGACTCTCTGGTGCGCTGGGCAGAGCCAGCTCATGCCAGGGGCAGGTCCCGGACCCATGCTCCAACAGCCCCCGCTGTCCCCCCAGTTTGCCCCCGCCGTCCTCCCGGTCTGCCCCCGCCACCCCAGCTGCTGGCGTGGGAGGCAAGGGCTGCTGGTGAGGGTGCAGGAAGGGCAGGCGCTCGCGGGAGGGTGCTGCAGAGCCCTGCGGCGGGGGGGGTCACCCACCCGGGGGCTGCCAGCCGAGAGCATCCCACTCTGCATCCCTCACCCTAGTCCAGGGCAGAGGGGCAGGACGGACTCATCCCCTCCTACATCCAGGTTGCAGAGGGGATTTAACGCATGGAAAGGCTCCTGAGCTGGAGGAAATTCCACTGCTGGTGACTGAAGGAGAGGCCGGCAGCACTGCTCCCGCTGCCCAGTGCGTGTGCGCAGAGCTGTGATCGAAAGCCACTCACAGACACAAACCAACGCATGCTACATCACACACCAGCGATTCCAGGTTAATTATTTCCTTTAAGGACCGCTATGAGCTTCAATCTACGAGACGGCAGATTATACACATCACAGATAAAGTGCTGATAAGCGAGCCCTCTGCCAGCAAACACTTAGCTGCATCCCACTGCGCTGATGTACAAACAAGCACGCGGTGGGTCCTGCCCTCTTCCTCTCCTGCGACAGCTGTGAGCCCCACAAGCATCCACGGGTGGGGGGCAGAGCCCAGCAGGAGCAGCCCGGGCTGTGCTGTGCTGGCCCTGTGCCCCCAGAGCCCCCGCAGGGCTCGCAGGGCCCTGGCTGCAGCACAGCCCCCTGGGTGCCGCAGCCCCGTCCGTGGGTCCTGGGTGCGCAGCTGCCAGCTCCCGGCCAGGAGCGGTGACGGCACCTGTGGGGCCGCCAGGTGCTGCTGCAGGAGACACTGGCGGCAGCAGCGTTTAGTGGCAGGCACACATTTGATTATTAATCTTCTTTTTTTCCCTCCCTTCAGAAACTTGCAGCTGAAATTAATACATAAATTACAGCCCAGAGTGAGCTGTTATAAATAATAGCAGAAGGGCTTTGATTATTTACATTTTTATGGAATCTGAACTGATCAAATATATAGAAGTCACCAGGCACGTGGGAGAATTATGTCATGTTTAAACATGATTTAAAGGCCGTGAAAGAGGGACCCTTCCAAGAGAAGCGATCAGACAGGGCCGGTAACTCTTGACCAGATGAGCGATGTACAAACACCACAAAATAAACCTCAGCCCTCTGAAACTTCAGGAAGAGCAGGAGAAAGCAATAACTACACGTGCAATCAGCCCTTCAAACACCCCTTTGTCTCCCTCTCGGTTTGTTGTGAGCAGGGGTGAGGTAATGAATGTTTTGGCAACAGCCTTGCTCAAAATCTAATAAAATTATTTAGGATTCTGTGAGAAGCCTTGGAAATAGAGGCTGTCCTACAGCAGCAACGGCGCGCGACAACTGCAGCCAAGCTCTGCATTTTGGGGTTGATTTAAAACCTCATTCGTTTTTCATTAGCTCAGAATTGCTGCAGACGAAGGTTCATTTTTACTACGTGCGTGGAACGCGAACAAAAATCTGGATTTTGGTTCTTCCATTTACTCAGCATATGAAGTCACCTGATTTAGGGATGAAAGGCGTTGTTTACTTCCCATCACCCGAACACGACGGAGGGCAGGAACATCTCCTTGCCGTCACACGGCTCCCACGCCGCCCGTCACAGGTAGCCAGAGCCCCCTCCCCGGCCGGGCCCTGGGGCGCCCCGGCCCGTCCTGCTCTCCCCCCGGGGTGTCTGGCTGTGCGGCTGCTCCTCCCCAGTCTGTAATTTGCACAATAATCACACTCCATTCACATTTCCAATTACCTTACAGTTCAGGGGAGAAAAAACCTACTCAGCTGATTAAAACTGCAATAATTAAAACTGAGGCTTTGTGCTGCTTCTGCCTTTTAAATGTTTCACAAACTCTCCCCCAAATTCCCAGTTTCAAAGCTCCTCTCAGGGTCCCAATTTCATGGCTAATTTGTAGAGCCATTGCCTGTGTAACCGCCCGCGTTGCAGGCGGCGGGCAGGGCGCTTGCGGCGGGCAGCTCGCGTCACACAACTCTTCACTTTCTGCATTACTATCCTACAGGAACCGGGCGTTCGCTGCCGTGCGCAGCGGGAGGGGTGCGCCAAGGGCCTGCCTGCTTCCCACCCGCCCCGTTTCACCCGCTCTGGGGCAGCCGAGCCTCACCCTGCCCTGCTCCTGCCCCCGCGGGGCCGCGGGCGCAGGCCCCACCTCGGCCGCGCAGCCTCGGCCAGCTTCTTCCCCGCCGGTTCGGTGCAGCTCGGGCCCCGGCATGCCCTCTGCTTCAGGTGGAAGAAGAGGACTGGGAAAGCAGCCTGTATTTTGTGTGCAAGAATAAATGAGAATGGATTTTAATTATTTCTAATTGAGTCTCTAGAATTCAGACAACTTGCAAATTAACACCAATTAACATAGTATACTCGATATCCCATAACATTTAATTAAACCTCTTAAAATAAAATCTCAAAGCTCCCCTCCAAGCTTCGCAGAGATGATCCTGTCAGATGCTGCACCTTAAAGGTATTTAAATAAAATCCTGTATGAGTAGCAGATTCAAAGCCTACTGCAGGGAAGCACACAAGCGCAGCAAAGAGTTGATCGAGGTACCACTGTTAATGAACAGTGCTGATTAGTCAAGGCAAACAAGCAGCGCGTGAATCTGCCTGGAGCACACAGCCAGTCCATCAGGAGCTCTGGCGAGCGTCTCCTGCACCGTGCCGGGGGGGACGCCTGATGTGTGCCCCGCCACCACCTCACTGCTGCCCGGGGAATGCCCCTGGGTACCAAAAAGCGATGAACGGGCCCAATTTAGCTCGATCCCGTGGCATCTGTGCATGGGTCTGCCAACTGCACACGCACACCGTCAGAGGCTGCAGATTACATCCAGACGTGATGTGTGCGTGATGTGGGCGCCAGGCGTGCTGCCAACACACAGATATACCTCCCCTCCGTCTCCTCATTTGTTGTATGACGTCACCTGAACACCTTCCATCCTCATAGCATAAGCCAATTATGTGAGTCCAACAAACAAGACGCAGCTTCGGAAATAAACATCTGGTTGGGAACCAGCTGAATAACTGCTAAAAATTGGTATTTTTCTGCTTGTCACCATCACAGATCACAGCCCTTGTAATTTGCTACATACAAATCTCTGCTGGGTGTACATTTCTTGCCCCTAACCTGCATCTAAGACAGAATCCAGCTGTGCAAAATCATATTTCACTTTATTTAGTGTCATGGAAACCTTTGCCTAGACAACAAGAGGAACAATGCCTGCCTGGTGCAGGGGGAGCTGCCACGATCTGCAGTGAGGAAGCGCACGCATCCCTGCGGTCCCCCTGCCTCGTGCCCCGGCCCCCGCAGGCTCGTGGGCCCCCCAGCAGCCAGAGCTCCTGCCCCGGGGCGCTTGCGGTGCGTGCGCTGCCCTCGCCATCGGGGCTCTCCCTGGCCTCAGCGCCTGCGCCAGGAATTTTGGGGGGTCCGGGCCCCTGAGGTGGGGTCGATCAGGGAAGCTGCAGAGGGACCAGCTCTGCGGACAGGAGGGAAAGAGAAGCCTGTAAATAACAGGTAATGGAGACAGCCAAGGATGCTGGGAAGGGCCTGGTGTAGCATCAACAACAAATAAATTATAAAACCTGACGAACTAATACACAGCCTCCCCTCCACTTTGACAGGCTGCTGACCTCCAGCTCTCAACTGCGGCAAGTGCCAGTAGATGAAAATAGCAAAAAACACCAATTAAATATTAAAACTCACAAATGTAATGCAGACCAAGAGAGGGGAAGGGAGCAACCATCAGCTTTGAAAGGGAGGGCTGAGCACTACACCCAGAATGAATAGGTTTTCACCATCTGCAAGTAATAAGGACGATTTGTATCGGAGATTAAAGAAGAACTTCCAAGCCCATTTATAATGAAAACGTTCAATGCTAATGACAGTATTAAGGGTGCGATTGAAATCCGTTTACCTTTGGGGGTTTCGTGCTCACTTATTTCTGACATTTGTCTGGCTTTCAGTTGCTCTGAGCCTGAATTTGCCCCTCAATTGCCAGAGACCGCAGGCAAGGAAGGGGCTGGGCCCCGTGCACCCATCCTGGTGCTGCTGGGCATGCGGGGCCCCCCTGCCCCGGCACTGCCCTGCCCAGACGCCCGAGCTGTGGGGCCGAGCGGAGGCAGCAGCGGCCGGGCTGGGGAGGGCAGTGGCTGGTACGGGCACATCTGCCCATCGCGGTTCTGCAGACATTGGCGATGGAGGCTGCTGGCTCAGCACGCTCGAGGAGGCCCCTGGAAGCAGGAGGCAGGCCAGGAAAGCTGCTTTCCCCTGCCCCTTCCTGCGGTTTGCTCAGCCTTGCCCAAGGAGCCATCTGCCAGCACAGTGCTGCCCCGTGAGTGTGACGGAGCAGAGAGCCAGCAGTGGGGCCGTCAGCACCACGGACCCGCCGGAGGACAACGTCAGCAGCAAACCCAGCTAACACAAAGGTTCCTCACGGAAATGGGGCTTGTAATTAGGTGAAAGGGAATCATCCTCCTCAAAGACAGAAGGGAAATCGGGGTCTTTAAAAAAGGGATTTAGCTAGGACATGTGCTTGTTGAACGTGGAGATCAAATCTGCTTTGAAGAATGAGCAGGCGAGGAAGTTTCACTCCCCGAGACACGTGGAGCTGGACCCACGCCGAGGCCCATGAAGTCGTCCCCAGAGGCGACATCAACGCCTGGCCGGTGGCTGCCACGCCAGCGCCGCGAGGTGGGCGCCGTGCCGCAGCGGGGTCTGCAGGGCCGGGGCCGCTCCGCTCCGCGCCCCAGCACCGCCAGGGACCCTGCGGCCTCCCGGGGTGCGCCAGCGGCAGGGGCAGTGCCAGGCTTCCTGTGGGTGCAGGAGGCATCTCGCGGCGGGGCAGCCCACGCTTCCACTGGTGCACGGAGCAGAAGGGACGGCCGAGTCCCACAGTGCAGGGGGACGCGCCTAGGGGGAGGCTTGCGGCAGGCGGTGGGGTCTGGGATGTTTTCATCTTTCACGGGTGGCTCTGCCCACCCCCAGCTCAATGCCCCCTGAAACCACCTGCTGAACGTGCAAAGGAGAAGGCAGAGGCTGGGAAATGCTGCATCGAGTGAACTCACTGGGGGACCCTTGCGAGACACTTGCCAACATTTAATGCATAGACAAAGTGCTGAAATACAATAAATCAATGATGCGCTCTGCTCTGTTTACAGCTTTCATAGCACTGTGCACAGTTCTGCTCCCCAAAGCTGTTGCTTGACCAGACTTCAATGGATGCTTTTCAAAGTGATTTAAAAGGTGATTTTTAAAAATCACATGACAACAAGAAAAGTACTTATGAACAAAGCCCACAGCGGGGCTATGACAGAGTGCAATGAAACAGCTTTCCTCCAGCTGCTCTCCATCCCTGCTTGACTGGAGAAGTCTGTGGGGACGTTTACAAACTTCACTGTAAGTAAGCTGTAAATTAGAGATGACCTCAGCTGCTTTGTATTTCCACTGTATCGGTGCTCCCCTGGAGACCAGGGCTGTCTGTGTCAGAGGGAAATGCTGAGAGCCCAGGCTGGATGCCCGAGGTGCCACACACCGCACGCGGACCCGGGGCACCGGCAGGGACCCAGCCGGGCTCCGGGCGCTGCCTCCCAGGCGCGGCTCCAACCCCTGCAGTGCAGCGTCCCCGGGGGGCCACCGCCAGCGGGATGCTGCTCCCGCCCGCTGCAGAGCGGGACCCGGCTGGACGAAGGGAGGCCTTGCGTCCTGCTGCCGCTCGGGAGTCTGCTCAAAAAGCGCGAGCTACAAGACAGGTGATTTGGGAACGTCATCTGCACATTTTCTGCATTGTCAGGCTGACTTAGTTGTCAGTCAGAGAGATGTGGGGGAATAGCTGGCAGAGGGCTTTCAAAACCTTGCAGACGCCTGCCTCAAACCTGTCAGCTTGCAGAAGAGAAGCGAGAGCTCCCCGTGAACGCAATCTGATTGCCCTGGCGCTGCGCCCAGCAGCCCCAGCCCCGAGCCGCGGGTGCAGGAGCACTGCCACACTGGTGGCAGGAGCTGCTCGTCGCTGCCCGTGCCACCGCTTGTGCAGCGCAACCGCTGGCAGATCAGTACCGCATGGTCTTTAAAGTGTTATCACACCTCAGAAATAAGCATAAAGGTCAAAATCATTAGTGTTGGAGTTCTGAATTAAATCCATTGCAATTAGCCCTGAAAAGATAACTGGAGATGCTGCTAAGATAACAGAGCAGGTATCTTCTGTAATTGATAACTACTAGGTGTACAGACGTGCACTTGCTTTGAAAAACATAATTGTTTCTTATCTGAAGAGATTGCTTTATTTTAATGGTCTGCAATTATTTTTATTTTAGATGTACTGGTGCCAACATCTGCAGCCTCAAACCATCCCATTTCTACAGAGCATCACTGCAATTTGCTGCTTTTTCCCCCTTATCCACTAGAGCATCTTTTTGTTGTTGTTGTTGTAAGAGACAAAACTGGGGCTATTTTTCAAACTGTACAAGTAATTCATACATCAAAAGCACATTTGTGGATATTTTATTCTTGATCCAATTTGGCATAAGCTTCAGGTATGCCCAGAATATTTGCAAGAGCAGCTATTTGCTGCTTCCCTCATTTGCTGAATGCTATCTGGAACCAAGAGCACAGGAGCCGGCTGAGGCACTTCAGGACAAGGTGGGAAGGGAGAAGCATGCCCAGAGCATGGTCCTGCTCCACGTGAGCAAGGCTGTGCGTGGAGAGAGGGGCAGAGGGGCACAGTGGCCGCCTGCATCAGTCCCAACGCATCCCAGGGGTCTGCATTAAAACCTCACCATCTTTTTGTAACTGAGGGCAAGAGACAAACACTAACAACTCCCCCCTGTCTCAAGGAGACTGCAAAGCATCCTCAAGTCCACACTGAGAATCCCCATATGCTTTGAGGCAGAAAACCTTTCAATGCCTTTTGAACGACTCTTGCTTCTGCACGCCAGCAGCTTGCACTGGGATGCCAACGCAGCAGGGATCTCTTTTGTCCCTTAGCTTCGCCCAGGGCTTCAGCCAGGAAGAAGCATGACAGCGCGTACCCAGGCTGTCATGAAATGCAGCGGCACGTTCACCTGCGCAACACAGACTTAAGAATTATTTCATCACTGCTGAACAGGATGACTTTTGTTATCTCTGCTTTGCACTGTGATTGCCAGAGACACTGGGTCTCTGTGCAATTGCCGCTTTGGCTGATAGCATCCTGATATTATGGCCTTAAACAATCAATGAGCATCGATCACGTCATTAGTGCACAGCCTGATCAGAAATGATACAGGACCTGTGACGTCTCTGCATTTCCTACAGCAAAGAGCTTATCTCTCTCCGTGAGGACAGATCACACGACGCTTGCACCGGGGGATGAAGCATTCCCCTTTCTTCCAGCTCTGTAGAGCTGCACTGGGAGCAGTAGCAGGAACAAGAGCAGGGCTGTGTTTTAGATCAACCTCTGGCTCCCAGCTGCCTGTGCCGTGCTCAGCGCCCCGGCTCCGCGGGCTTGTGCCCCTTCGCTGCCGCCTCACTGTGCCCTGCGGGGCTGGGAGCCACCGCCAGCAGCAGGAGCGGGGACAGCCCCGCACTGGCCCTCGGGCAGCTCCTCCAGTCTGCACGCTCCCTGGAGAGCCGCAGAGCTGTCATTAACCAGGAAAACGGCGATTTGCCTAAAGTGGGCATGCTTCATCAATGCTGAGAGAAGCCGGTTATAATTTCATAACCTTTAACGCTGCCTGATGACAGCAAATACATCTTTGTTCATTACTGCAGATAACTCAGGCGTCACAGGCCAGGTGTGTTGCCTGTGGAGGGGCAGTGAGAAGAGGGGTAAAGGGGCTAAAATCAGCAGCCAGTTGTTCCTGACCCCCGAGCCCTCCTGGAAAAGTGACCCAGGCTGGAGAGGAGAAGGTGCCCCGGCCCCTCGGGCACAGGCGCTGCCGGGACAGCAGGGACACAGACATGGCCCCTGCATGCAGCCCTGGCCACCTGCCCCAGCTGCTGCGGGCTCAGGGGGAGGCTGGGAGGAACTGGCTGAGACTTCTTCACCCTGTTCCAACCTTACAAAAAGTTAAACTTGCTGCCAGAAACTATTTGGTTTTTCTTTCTTTCTTTCTTTCTTTCTTTCTTTCTTTCTTTTCTTTCTTTCTTTCTTTTCTTTCTTTCTCTCTTTCTCTATTTCTTTCTCTTTCTTTCTTTCTTTTTTGTCTTTGCAAGCCTGTATTCAGAGCTTAAAAAAACAGCCAAAAGGTGATCAGGGACTTGAAATCAAGGTGTCAGGGAGATGAAACTGAGCTGTGGCTCTGTAGTTCCTGTCAAAAAGATTGTTCTTCCATTTACTCCCCAGCGAACTAAGCCACTCCACTCAGGTGTCCTGGCATGACGTGGGGTACCAAAGAGATGCATCTGGCTAAGGCCACACTGAAGCATTAGGACCCAAACAAAGCGAGAAGTCCGGAGAGGCTCTGAAAATCCATCATAGATTCCTTTGTGTCTTTTCTGACAACTTTCTAGGCCCACTTGGGTTTCAATGGAGAGGATTGCTAGTGCCAAACCTGAAAAATCCTTCCCTTAGATTTCCGTTCTTTTAATCATCAGAGGATGCAGAAGATGCTTTCTTTTAATCCTGAGGATGCAAGAAAACAGAGCCGAGCGTCTCTGTCCCACAGAAGCAGCTGTAGCGCTCTGGGACACGAGGAAGCTGAAGCGGGATGGTCCCGCTGCTGGTGGTGGCCATGGAAGCCCTCGCAGGCGGGTGGGGGCCCAGCGCCGCTGAGCCTGGCAGGGACACGCGCCTTGAAAAGGGAGCGCGCGGATGCAGCTGGAGGGCACGCGGCAGCACGCACGGGCCCCGCAGCTCCCAGAGCACTGGCACGCTTCGCCAGAGGTGCCACTGTGTGTAGAACTACACCGTCTGTTTGCAGTGCGCAGCAGTCAGGTTTTATTTAAATATTTGCTCTGCTTATGCCAAATAGTTGTTCAAAATCTTCGGGGACATTAATATTTATGCATGAGTTTTGAGTAAATCTGTTATGATCAAAAGGTCTCGCATAATTGTGGCTCACAGCCGCTGTCCAGGACCCCTCAGAGCCCACACAAAGTGGCAGGATGGAGCAGTGCCACGGCCAGCCCAGCGATGACCTTTGCAAGAGCGCGTGCGGGGCCATCCTCTGCATCTGCAGGCGACAAAGCCACCGGCTGCTGTCACTGCACCGTGCCCATAACGCTACCGGTCTGGTCCTGTCCCTGTCCCTGCCCCGTGGTGTGGTGCCCCACCAGCAAACACCAGCAAACCCCCCCAGGCTGGCGGGGGCCGGCATTTCATGTTTCCCGTTCCCTGCACGCTGCAGCCCGGCGCAGGGAGCTGCTGTCCACGCGCGACCAGGGCAGCTCGTCGCTGCCAGCCCAGCCCAGCCTGCGCTGCGGCCCCGCGCAGCCCCCAGCCCGGCCCTGCTGCAGCCGGCCAAGGGTGCAGGGGCCGGGGCGGGCGAATCCTTCAAACTAATTGCTGCACCGCACAAACAACGCAGGCTGCGCCGAAGCCCTCCTCTCCCCGCCGGTGACGGGGAGCCGTGCTCTTTTGCCCAGGGTAGGCTGTGATTAAAGAATGATTCATGTTTCACACGGAGGGTCCCTTCAGCAATCCGTCTCCCGAATTAGTTTCTCCTGTGAAGAGGTAACTAAATCACAGCAGCTGGCAGCGTGCCTGGCCGGACAGTGTCACACGGAGGCCTCCTACCAACAGCAGGTGATTAAACGCCATAATCACCGCTGCTGAGGGGTGCCTTTTCTCAGCCTGACGGGGATTTATCACAGGCGTGTTGCTGACACAAATGCAGTTCAAGGAAGCAGTGGCAGTGTAATTATTCTGCAAATATAATTAGGTACAGATGTACTGAATAAGTAATACTAAAATATATTTATTTCCCGCTATTCTCTTGACTCCTGCAGCCCATTAAAATGCATTATTATGATAATTTGTCAGGAAAATGACAACATTTATTAATGCATTAAAGTTAATTCCTAGTAAATTAGTAATTGGCTAAACAATGCCACTCAGATTACTATGCTGGGGCTTTTAGCAAAAGAGAAATGCAAGAGGAAAACAATTCGTTTTCTGTGGATTCTCCCCCTCTCGGCAGAGGCTGCAATTTGAGGCTGGTGGCAGCGAGTGCCAGGGCTCAGGGACCCGCAGTGCCGGGCACTGGGACAGCTCGGGGGCTGGCAGCGCTGCCTGCGACACTCGGGCTGGTTTTAAAAACTTCCCCAAGCGGGTGACAGCAAGGAGCTCCAGCAAAGGCACAGCTGGAGCCGGTGGAGCCCAGCAAACAGCCACCCTCACTCCTTGGCACCTGTTACTGATGCAGACATACCATGCCCTCTCGTTCCTTCACGAGACGCAGGAGACAAGCCTATGGCTGTTTTGTTCCCCTTTACATGGTTAGACAGGAGAACAAGGGAGAAGCTGGCACCGCTTGCTCAGTCCCCAGTACTGGTCCTCTGTCACCAAGTTCCTTGTGCTTGCGAAAGCTTGGGGCAGTGCAGGGAGAGGGGTCAGGCTGGACGGACAAGGGGACGTCCCAGCAGACGCCTGGCCACGCTGGCAGCCCCCTGCAAGCAGGTGGGTAGAGCAGGAGCTGCCAGGGGGCTGTGACAGCAACAAACAGCGCCCGGGGAGGTGCAGACATGCCATCTGTTGGACTGTCCACGTGGAGGCTAAGGGGTGGCTGTCACAGCCTGACAAGGCAACAGGGCTTTGCCATCCCACAGAGAAACGGCAAGATCCAGCGACCGGGCACTGCCCTGCGCCATGGGAAGTCACCTGGGAACAGGGCAGTGACTGAGCATGGGACAGTGGTTCCCAGCTCCCGAGGGCCACCCAGCCCCGGAGCGCAGCCAGGTCGTGTCCCAGCCCCTGCAGGGCACCCGCAGCCAGCCAGGAGCAAAACCTGTGCTTCAGAGGAGCCTCAGGTTCCTCTGAAAACCCTCTGTAAACCCTCTTTCCGGAAAACAAAATGTGTAATTACTGACAGGAGGAAACATCCATTGCCAATCCCACAGCAAGTGATTGGAAGTCTAAAATATGGCTATTAAAAAATTGCTCTGTTTAATAAATAATTGTGACTCCAGTCATCATTTACTTGAAAGTTGACTTGGCTGAAAGGCCTCTTGTATTTTCTCTTTTACCGACTCCATGAAGTGTGTGAATAATGAGCGCTCCAGCCGGCGCAGGGAGCACAGGGCCGACGCGGGCGGCAGAGGCAGGCAGTGGCTGCACGCCGAGGGCAAGGGGATGCTCCGGCCGCGGGGCACGGCGGGGCCAGGTCCTGCCGCCCCTCCGCGCGTCCTGGTGCACGTCCCAGGCTGCCTGGCTGGGCCCCGCAGCCATGTCGTTGTCCTGCTCCCCCTCTGGGGCTTAGCCAGGGCTGGGCGAAGCTGGGATCCTTCTGAAAGAGCCGCGGCTGCAAAGCGCTTCCTGAGTCCCAAGCCCATTATGGAAAGGCCCAAACTTATCAGACTGCTGATGAATGCACTGAAAGACCCAAATGTGGAAACCCAGAAAATTATGTAATTTTTCATGTACACAACTAGAAATATTTATTGCTAAAGACACATGCAAGCATGTATTTGCACTGTTGCTCGTGGCTGTCTGGGCCCTTTACACTGACTGGAAATGTAATCTTAGCAGGGTTGTTTGGGATGTAAATGCTGATGTCATTTCTGTTTGAATGTAAAGAGCTTCAGCTTTTTGTTAGGTCCAGCTCTGCCAACCCGAGCTTTCCATCTTGTTTATTATACAGAAAATAACAGTGATGTATGAATCATCTTCCCCTAGCACTGGAAGAGAATTTCAATTACACTCTTTCTTAAAACATTCACACGAAGTAAACTCAAATTCTTAGAAACATTTGTGAAATGTAGCCAGAAAATAAATAAATAAATAAAACAAAACAGCGAGACAGGAGCTTGCTGAGGATTCCTCTCACCAGCACCTTGGCTTGCAGCTGCAATTAATGAGCCTTTGAAAACAAAATGCTTTGTCTACCCTTTGGTTTTTCATGTAACTGAAGCAGTTGTTTGCAACACCAAAGTGAACATTAAAGCTCTGCTTTAAGCACAGTTATCACATCAATCCACAGTGGTCCTGTAGCAAGAAATCAGCATGAAGCCTTTCCACCTCCTGCTTGTGCACAGACGCTGCTTTCCCTCCCCACCCGTTTCGAGGCAGCAGAAGGCGAGGCAGGCACACTCCGCCGCGGGCACACCAGCGCGCAGCCCCTCGTGTCCCACCCCGGCTGCACTTGCAGTCAAGCTCACTGGGCCCTGGGGATGGGGCCCCCCAGGAGTTTTCCTGATTTTCTCCTCTCTTGCGTCACCTTCCATGTAATGCTTTTATTGTCAGAATACTTTCAAGCAAGTGCACTTCTCAGAGGAGAGGGCACAAATCTCACCCGTGGGGCACACCGCACCTCTCCGCCACCTCACTTCACCCGGACTGAGATTTCAGCCATCTCACACTGTGTAGAGATAATGCAAAGTAATAATACCTCCTCAAAAGCTCTGTTGGGTGCATTTTTAGGACAAAATGTCAGAGCCGCCCCCATTTTACCCGCTCGTTTTGCCCTCTCTGGGTTTTGCCCTCTCCCCACCACGCCGCAGCTGCCGGCTGCGCTGGGCGGCCCTGGCAGCCCCGCTCCTCGCTCCCGGGGAGGACGCGCTGCAGGCCCAGGTGTCTGCCAGCTGATTAGGAATGACATTTGACTTCACCACATAATAAAAGTTTCCACTTATGACCTTTTCTATACGTATTCCACGCGCTCTAAGATTTCATTCAGAAAGGTCATCAACAATCTTTTATCACCAGCAGCGGCGCGCAGGTGCTATATTTATCGTACAGAACTGGCACTCTGGGTTCAGATGGTGCCAAACTTTAGAGAGGCTGAACAACTAAATTGCAGAGGTGGCTTCAAAGGTGAGAAGACTCTCTTCACAAATTGCTTTTCCTGGCCGCTAACGCTGGCTGCTCACGGACAAACTCATGAATCACAGGAGCGTGGCGGGGATGACGGCTAGGATTGGGAAGCAAAACAAGGGGCTTGAGCGCCCGGCGTGTCCCATGGCAGGGGGCAAGCACAGCAGCACGCCGGGGATTCAGCCACTGTTTTCCCAAACCAGCTGCCCCTGAGTGGGTTCCGGGGCAGGGTTCCTGCGGGGACCAGCCTCTCCCCTGCCCGCTCTCCAGCCTCCTACATAACAAAATGTGTTAAACGACATCGCGGCCACAATTACCTCAGTCTGCACCCAGTGAAGTTGTGAGGGATGGACACATTGGCCCTGTTCCTTGTAATTATGAGTGTTTCACACTACATTAAGTTTCTAAGAGCAGGCGCTTTTGCAGCGCAACCCACAAAATGAAGATTAGTGGACTTGAAACAAGCTGCCAACTTCACTTAATTAAAACTCTGCTTGCTGTGTGTGCCCAAGAAGTTGTCCTTCCTCCCAGCCCATTGGCTGGGCACCGCTCTCGCCTCAGTGTCCCCACACAGCCCTTGCACTTTGGAGTGGCTCCTGTTTGGTTTGGAGCTGCATTGTTTTCTCCCAAGGTATCTGTGAATCATGGAAATGTCAGCCGCACAGCCTGGAGAACATGACCCAATTATCTGAGCCTTGCAAACAGGCACCCTCGGTGGAGCTGAGCCTCCACAGCACTCGACTCTGGCAGCAGCCGGGAAGAGCAACAAGCACAATCAGTGCAGTTAATCAATTTCTCTTAATGAAAGTGCCAGTCACAGGCTTCTGATTTGGGCTAAATAATGATTTCCTCCCTGTCTCCTCTCCTTTCATACATGGGGTCTCATTAAAAATCCACCAGCTGGGGGAGAGGGAGAGAAACAGGTAAAAAGAGAGTTTTTTGCATTTGATGTACAAAAAAGTTAGTGAAAAATCAAAGGTGACAAGGACTAGGCTGTGGACTTGGAATTGCACCAGCTTTTAATTTGGTTAAAAACAGACCACCCTGGTTGATAACCCAACACGCAGCCCAGGCCAGTGTTGTCCCAGGTGCCGGAGGTTACTGTTCTCATCAAACACCAATTCAGCGCAACTCTGGTGAAATTAGCTCATTTTTCAGTCGTTGGAAAATCTTCTCTAGGAAAATAAACACACGGCCTTTGTGTACGTGTTGAAAGAGCAGCTCAGTGGGACAGCTGTGCAGCTTTTCCCATGTTTAAAGACGTCCGCTCCTCTGGGCGCTGCCATCTCCAGTGCAGCGAGCTGAGGGTCAGACAGGGAAAGCCAAGAGTGCTTTCAAGAACCGGGGCTTGCTGCGCTGAGCTGTGCCGTAGTTTTGTGGTAGAACCCCCAGCTGTGGGAGCAGCAGCAGCAGCACCCCGGAGCGCCTGCGCACCAGCAGGGCTGGCAGCAAGGGGGATTCGCTGCCCTGGAAGCCAGGAGAGGTCTCTGCACAGCGGGGCCGGGAGCTGCATGGCCCCAGCTGCCCCGCCAGTGATGGGCTGAGCCCCACGATGCCTGTGGGGGCCGGGACATCCCACGGGAACGTAGCGCTGGCTGAGCCCCTCTCCTCACCACTGCCCCCAGGCAGGTCTTAACGCTGGTTTCCCCCAGACACGAGGGAGGACAGGAAAGTGCAGAGCCTGGGCAGGGCAGGTAGCACCATCCCTGCAAAAACCCACTGCTCTCTAGTGTTCAAAACGTGGCACTTTGCTTGCAGTAACAGTTTCAAGAACAGAACCTGTGCTCCTGCAAGAACCCAGGCATTTACTCCTGTCTCTGCCACTACGGCCCACAAGACCTGGCTGCATCCGCGCAGGGATCAATTTGAAGTGTTTATTAAGAGCAGGACTCAAGCTCCCCATGTCCATCAGCAAGCGCTAAGGAACATCTCATCACACGCTGTGCTTGTTTCCATTGCGTCTCCTATCCCCAGAGCTGCAGCCTTGTCTGAAACACTGCAGCCGGCTGAGACTTCACCTCCTGTCCCCTTCGCCAAACCGCACCAGGACAAGGCGGTTACAGGAGCGCGACGCTCGCTGCTCGCCGGGGCCGGGCGGGCAGCCTGCAGACCACACAGCTCTGCCAGCCGGGCCAGCTGCCCTCCCCACGGCCCAGCGGGGGACACCCCGCAGCTGGAGGGCACGCAGCAGCTTCCTGCCTGCATCTGCAAAGGGGCTTGAGGGTGCTACAGGCGCGCACGGGGCCAGCAGGTAGCCCCTTGCCACCTCGCACGCACCTCTTCGGGACGCGCCGCGCTCGCCGGGCCGGCACAGCCCTTTCTCTGCAGCTCTGTCCGGTGGCAGCGGCAGCAGCCTCCTGCGTGCCCCGCGCCTGGGCAGCGCGGCGCAGCCGGGAACCCCGCTCGGCGAGCCGCCTGCCGCGCCGTGCCCCCGGCATAGAGGGGCTCTCCGGGCCAGAGCGAGGATGCAGAGATCACAGAATGTGCCCAGGACACCACCCTGACCTTGACTGCAGCGCCTCTTTTGCTCAGCTAGGTTTCTGCCTTTCCTCCATCAACGTTACAAAGCACAAAACATGTCAACTGCTCAGAAGGTGACAGCAAAGAAAATATGTTTCCTTCCTGAATCACACTTGGGAGTCAGAAGCCCAGCTGGTGACAGTCAATGTGGCTCCACTGCAATCAATAGGATGAAGGACATGTGGCTGTCACATCCCTCCCAGACAGACAGGAAAGAGCCCTTGCTATCTGCCAAGGAGCTCCCAATATTTTTTCATTTCCCTTTTTGGTAGAAAGCAGCCTGCAGCTGAACATGGAGTTATTTTTCAGGGGAAATTCCCAAAAACGTGATAAAACACAAACAGGCAACATTTTAAAAAAAAAAAAACAACTCGGCTTTCATTGATGTGCTAGTTGCAGGTTCAAAATCTATCTCACAACCAGTTCTACCTGGTTTCCCTGCATTTTTAAATTCCCTTTAAAATATGTAATCAATCATAAAAGAGAAGAGAACCCCTGGGAGGAAGCACTGCACAAACAGTGGAGGGTGCAAGAGAGAGCAGCATCCCCACCCTGGATCACGACTTCAGCTGCTGGGAATGGTCCAACTTTCCACAGGCATCACGTGAATCAGCTCCAAGAGCTGCACCACATAGCAGCCTGATGCCTGGGGCCAGGTGTGGGTTTGATCCTTTCCTCCCACCCCATCGTTAATGCAAGAACCTCGTGTCCCTGCAGCAATGGTCCCTTGCTGCATGGTGGGACCCACACGCCACTGAGGGCATTGGCAAGGGCAGGCTGGGCGCACTGAGGATAGACAGCTTGTTTCTGAGACCAGTAAATAACGTGTGCTCTGTCACCTTGTGTGTGGGAGCGGGAAAAGGCTGGCTGTGCACGCTCAAGGGGACAGAGTTAAGTCAGCAGGAAGCCCAGGTGGTTTTGTTAAGCAACTATGGCTTTGGAAGTAACAAAGAAGAATAAAGGGGATTGACAGATGGATATAGAAATCAATAGCTCTGAAGTATTTCATCCAAAGCCTCCTCCAGGTGACTTCAGAAAATGTTATGTCTAAATCAGGTTCCCAGATGGCCCAGGAACTAATATAAGTTGTGCTGTTTGCTAGTGCTTTACACTTTCAGATGAGGTGTGATTTAAAGGGTTTATGCTCAGAGCGAATGTGCGGAGACACGAGGAGCCTGCGGGGCTGGCAGCCTGGGGAGGCACGGCTCAGAGCTCTCCCAGAGCTCTAGGTATTTATAGATGGGAAGATGCTCCAGGCAGGAGCAAGGATGCAAGGACAAGAAAGGGAAAGTGAAACTCTCACCTAGGTAGCGTCACAGAGGGAAGAGACAAGAGCTCTGCACCCAGAAGTCACCAGGACCCCGGGCCGATGCAGAGTTGGGTACCTGCATGCCTGGCGCACGGCCCGGCAGAGCTCTGTGGGCTCTGGGAGGCAGGAGGAGGGGAAGGGTCGGGACAATGCCCCGCGGGGCACGAGCATCCCGCCCAGGCACCACTTCATTAACCTTGCTTGTGTTTGCGTAGGACAGGGTTCTGAGTTATTTGAGAGGTCAGCAAAAGGATTTCGCACAGTGTGAAAGCCAGGGCCACAAACAGCTCCGCCATTCGCGGGTCAGCCCCAGCCCAGCTGGTTTTGCTGAACTCTGAACAGCTGCATGAATGCTTTGCTTACTCACAGGGATGGAAATGCACGGTGCAAATTTCTCCTTGCTACGTTCTTCTCCCACTGATTTTTATTTTTCAGTGTATTCAGTGCTGCAGTTTTGCTTCCGCTGCTAAAGTTTCTGGGCACGGGTCCAAATTTAACAAAGCAGACAACACTGCCTGCTGTCACCCAAGCCAGCCTTCCCTGCCTTTCAGAAGTGACAGCCACTCTCTGAGGCCCCAGGGAGGGACAGAGGTCATGAAGATGCTATCTTGTGCCCTGCAGGGCTCCATCAGGCCAAAATATTTTCGAAGCATCTGTCAGATCCTAAGTGACATAGAAATGTTCTTCAAAAGTATTTTTTCAGCTTATTCAGCTGAGATGTTGCAAACGTTCTAGCTTCACTGTGATATTCATGGTGTGAAAGCTGTGAGCCCCTGGCAGTGGTCCCCAAGATCCCAGAGCATCTAGCAGTGGTGCATTCTCCATGGAGGCAGCATGCTTATGAGCTTCAGATTGGTGCATGATTTAAACATCTTTTGTGCTGGGTTTTTGCAAAGCATGAACTCAAGTGTTTCCAAGCAAGGTATTAACAAGGGCTACAACATTTTCCAAACATCCCTGTGCACGGTCTTGGGGCACCAACTATTTTTTGTGGAGCTGCACACATTTTCCCAATCAGGCACTGAAATATTGCTGTGCTGCCGGTGAACCAAAACTCAAGAACACCACTTCCACCACCACACAGGAGTCAAGCATCCTGGGAAGGTATCTGAGGGGATTGGGACCTGTTGGAAGCATCCTGTAAGCACCGGGAGTAGCCTGCAACCGGCACTGCAAGCAAGACCAGTAGCTGACACGAACCTTGGGAAATCGCACCCTCTGCTGTGGGTGGCTGCACCTGTAACAGGGGAGCCAGGCTTCCGCAGGCTGTGGCAGGGAGCAGGGTGCTGAAAAGTGTCTCCTGCTTTGGCCACAGAGGCGGCAGACTAATTCAGCAGTTTGACCAATGAACGTCTTAACCCAATGACTGATGGACCAAATGTTTGAGCATGAATTATGGGCCTAACATGATACTAAAAGTCATCGATTATAAAATAAGTCTTTGTCACTCAGGCCTTCAGAAATCTTTGAGGGAAGAACGAAAGCTATTTTTTAAATATTAAATGATCAATATATTGAATAACTGACAAGAAATAACTTTTTGCCTGGCAGTCTGCCACTGCAGAATAGGGAAGTTCGGCACAGGGTGTATGCACCAGGCGTGCACACATTGCCCTCCCAGCCTTCAGGGAGATGGAGGCTGGGCCAAAGGTGGCAGAGCGAGCCCCTCCGCTTATCCTGTGATGGGAAGGTGAAGGTGGGCAAGTAGGGACACCTCACTACATCTGTTCTAGGTCAAGGCAGGACAGCTTGGATGTGCTTCCCCAGGGCCCCACAGGGGTCTGCCAAGGCACCGTGTCCCCTCTGCAGGCACAGCACGGCCTCAGCCCATTCCTGGCATGGCTTCCTCCCGCACAAGAGCCCATGCAGGGCTCCTGGATGGGACATCCTTGCAGCTCGAAAGCCCGACTTGGCACCCACAGCCCCTGGGAGAGGAGCACTGCCTGGAAGCCATTTGTACCCTCCCCTCTTCTCCATCCCTCCAGAGGCCTCCCCAGGGAGAAGAGAAGCTGTGGTTCTGAGCCTCCAGCCCACACCAGCCTGGGGTGGTGGAAGAGCAGGGACCTTCCCACACCACAGAGCACAACTAGCTGCTCCAACTGTACTGGAGGGGTTTGGAGGTTATCATGACCACATCTGTCCTGAACCAGCAGTAAAGCAGCAATGCAATAATCACCAGAAACACAACGAGCTTCAATATAAGAGGCCTCCAGTGAGATGAGAAATATATGGACCCAATCACACTACTACACCCCTTCCCCATCCACTGGAACAACAATATGACTGACATTAATGCAATTAGTGGGAAATTGATGTTAAAAGTGTCACAGATAATAGCAACTGCAGCCTCATTTTTATATTTTTATTTTTTAACCATTCAAGCAAGATCGATTTTTAAATCCCCCTGCCCCCCCCCCGGAAAAGTAATATGCCGCATAAAATTTGATTAACTGGAGGTTTCTATTTCCTAATCTGGAGGAAATTATTCCAATTTCCTTGTGCTCAACTCAGCTCTGCACACTGGGCCAAGCAGAGAGCTGGCTTGGAGACACCCCGGGTGCGCTGGGTGCCTCTCCGATGGCCGCACCGCAGCACAGCGACGCGGGGCTGAAGCACAGCGCAGGCACGGGCACCTGCACCGGCGCTTCCCTGGGCGCTCCCCGCAGCCACAGAGTAGCTCAGAGCGAGCCGACGTGGCATGCCCAGGGCGCAGCGGCCCTGCTGCCCTGACGCCGAGGGGCAGAGGCAGCCCGAAGGCTTTCTGTCGGCTTAACTCATCTCTGCCGTTAAAGCCAGGCCCTGGAGCAACGGAACGGCACCCGCACTTTGTCCTGCTGTCCAACAAGCAGCAGAAACTCCAAGCTCCGGCAGCGGGAACGAACCTCAAACAAACGAGCCCGGCCCGACGGCTGGCGGCGGCGCGCCGCGGGCCGACACCGACCCCTGGCGGCCGCGGCGCGCACGGAG
>VXAL01013835.1:67452-112131 GCA_013399475.1 Chauna torquata
CCGCGCCGCCAGGCTGCCGTGCGGCGGCGGCGCAGCAGAGTGTGCTGTCCGCCCGCGCAACGCGGCCGCGCCGCCGGCGCCGTCGGGCGCAGGGGCGTCTGCGGCGGCGTGAAACAGCTTCGCCTGCGGCTACGACCGAGACGTGCCGCTGGACGCTCCCCAGGGACCCTCGCCCTGGGCTCAGCCGCTGCTGCCTCCGACCTTCTGCTGGCTCCTTCGGGAGTCAGGGCACGGCCCCTCCGCAGGAAGAGCTGCATCAGGTGGTAGCAGCTCCCTGCTGAAGAACGGGCTGCCCAGAGCAGCTGCGGGTGCCCCATCCCTGGCAGCGCTCAAGGCCAGGTTGGAGGGGGCTTTGGGCAGCCTGGGCTGGTGGGAGGTGTCGTGCCCATGGCAGGGGGGCGGAACCAGGTGGTCTGCCAGGTCCCTTCCAACCCGAGCCGTTCTGTGATTCTGAGGATAGACAGGCACTGCAAACAGAGACACCCAAAGTCTCACCTCTGCCTTCTGGCAGAGCCCCATCACCCAGGGGAGCTGCACCCCAGGGGGGCACGAAGCAGGGAACACAGCAGAGCCGCACAGGAGGAGAGGACAGGAGACCCAGGCATGCAGCCCCTCACCCCAGCAGCAGGGCAAGCAGAACCTACAGTAGCAATCCGCCTCTGGTGCTGGAGGAAACTCAAGATAAAGTCTCAGAGAAGGAAAGTTTGCATGTTACCTTTTCTCTGCAGCACTTCGAAGCAAAGCTCCGCTGCTCTGGAGAAAACCTGGCTAAAAGAAGACAGCCCCATCTTTCCCCTTCACCAATCCTTTCCCATCCAAACAGAAGCCTCTAGTCCAGCCCCTTTTTGTAGCCTCCTGCCTGGCTCTTCATGTGGCTCACCTGGGGAAGCCCTACCACCTGGGCCAGCATGGAGCTAACAGCTGGCTTCGGTAGTGACCAGCCTGCCCTCCCTCCTGGCAGTCATGAGCATGTTGTGAAAGTTTCTGCTAGTCAGGCTCCCCACAAAACAGTAAAGGTCTCCTTGCACTTTCTGCAGCAATGAGTGAGGCAGGATTAAGCACGGCTTTAGCTGCACTGTCACCCAAGCTGCGTAGAGGTTTCTTTGGGGAATGAGAAAAGAAATACAGTAGTAAAATGCCTTGTGCTGAACACCTGGACAATGATGGGTTGCACTGAAGATCACCAGTTGTATTCAGTTTCTATCTGACCTAGCAAAACACACAGCTGCTCTGTAGTAGCCAAGCCCCCGTGTCCAAGAAAGGCAAAGGAATCACGGATGCAGGTTGCACAGGTCCCAGGCAGACACGTGCCGGGAGCGGCTGAGGCAGCGTGCAAGGAAGTGCTGCCCAGCGCTGCAGCTGCTGCTGGCAGCCAGGGCCACCACTCGCGCTGCCCACCCCAGCTCTGGCTCTGCAAACCTCTGGGCCGCCCTGGGTATTCGAGCATCCCCGGAGCTGCTGCCCATTGGTGTGGCTCCACACCCAGCCAGTTCTGCAGAGCCCCTTGGTGCTGGACCCACCCACGTGGCCTCCTTGGGGCTGAACTCCAAGCTGGCGTCGCAGGAGGTGGCACAGCTTGGGAGCTGTTCTGGGGGCACAGAGCCATGTCCCCAGGCAGCAGGCACCTGGTCAGAGGGAGGCAGCTGGCCTGACCGCAGCGCTGGCATTGCCTGGACTCTCCCCAGCACCCATGAGCCGCCTTTCTCAGAGAAAAGCAGCCTGCTGCAGAGTCCTCTGCCAGGAGAGGCTCCCTTGATGCACTGGCCAGGCAGGAGCTGGACCTGTTCCCTCCATGGCTGTGTGATTGAGTGTGGTGGAGTGTTAGCTTCTGTCACGCTGCCTGGGTATATGGGTGCAATATACTTACACAGAGCAAAGCTGGGTAGCAATTACATCTCCTTTTATCTCCTCTGCCCGAAGGAACAGAAAGAAAAGCAACTTTCTGTTCTGGGCTTTGGTGCTCTTTAATTTTGTGCAGCACTTTATTACCATGGTGAAGGTGCTCCTTAAAATCCCTCAGGAGACGGATGAAGGCTCTCAACCCCAGCAACCCGGGTGAGCTCCCTCTCCCCAGACAAGACGGCGGCGGCGGCTGCAGCAAGCAGGGAGGGCATTCAGGTCCCTCTCCTGGGCAGCAGGGCGGCGGGTGTCCCGGCCCCGGTGCCCGCTGTTCCCACCATGGCTGCTCCCGAGCAGCTGCAGGCGTGCTGCAGCCGGAGGGATGTCTGCTTGCTCGGGAAAGGGCTTTGTCTTGGCCGTGGGCAGAAGCTCTGCGTCTGCCCGAGAGTGCAGCTCCCTTGGGGCTGCCTGGGCTTTGTCTGCTGCTGCTGTGGGAGGCTCCTGCCCTGTTTGTGCCCAGGGTGGAAAAACAAAGGCTGGTCCCTGGCCAGAGGCAGCTCCACCTCTGCCGGATGCTGCGGTTGGCTGTTGTAGGACGCTGCCTGTATTTAAGATCAGCTACTTGCCTGCTTGCCTGTTTGATTCCTGAGCAGCAGGCGACGATGTGCCTGCTGTGATAGTTCAAGTTGTGTTTGTTTCTGACTTTCTTCCAGCTGAGAAATTCACTCCATGAACTTTTCATCCTCTTCTCCCGGGGAAGAAGAGGCCACGGCTGGCAAGGCAGTCGCTGGTGAGCGGGTGTGTTTGCTGTCTGCTTGTGAAGAGGCTCTCAGGTGCGTTAACCTCGCAAGCTCTGGAAGCGCACAGGCAGCCGGCGTCCCTGCCGCTCACGGGCCTGCAGAGCGGCCATTTCGGGGATCCCCTCTGCACCTGACGGTGCCAGGGGCTTCCTAGCGTTTTCCCAGGCTACACGGTCATCCTGGGAATGGTGACGGAGGAGGTCTGGGGGGCTCGGAGAAGAGCAGGGTTTGCCACATTTCCTGCAGGGCTAGCTGGGGGAAGATCATGAAGGCATGCCCTGGCCAGGCTCAGGAGGAGGCAGTGTGTCCGACCAGCCTTCTCCATTGCCTGGCTTTCTGCAGGCAGCTGGAGAAGGTGCAGGAAGAGGAGAGTGGGTGCTGTCAGGCTTCCTCGGCAGCCTGGCCTGCGTCTGAGCATGCTGCGGGTCAGTCCCGTGCCCCTGGGGAGCCACCCTGGAGCTGCCTTCCTGTCAGAGCCCGACCTGCCGCGGGGGCACCCGCAGCTAGCAGCACGGCTGGGTGGAGTGGGGCCGAGGGTTGATCAGCATTCCTGTCCCTTCTCTGCTAATAGATGGGGCTCGGGAAAGCACAGAGCCTGCACCTGCCGTTTCATTACACTTTGTTAAGCACCCTGTAACTATGACCGATGGCGCTTCCCTGGGCTGCTGCTGCTATGTGCGTCTCAGTCGTATTTTTGCTGTGCTGGCAGCATAGAGCCGAGGAAAGGACAAGTGTAGTTGTGCAGAGACATTGACTCAGGCTCCTTAAGTAATGCCGAGGGAACTGCAGCAAGAAAAGCAACAGCTTTGTAGGGAAATCCGGAGGCGGGGAAAACATCTCCCGACAAAGCCGTTGTGGCACGGCTCACCGAGCACATAACAAAGCCTGGCTCGGTGCTTGGGCTCCATGCCCTGCTGAGCACTCCTGCCCACTCCATGCCATACCTGCCAAGGAGACCTCCTGGCCTGTCCCCTTCTGAACACCAACCACCAGGCGCTGACACATGAGGTGACCTGGTCCCTACATGCATGCACCCTTCCTCAGCTTTCCTCCTCCTAACAGTCAGGGCACTGCGTGAATCCAGCTCCTTGTGCCATGGCACATTCACGCCATTCCCTGCTTGGGGGACAAGGACCTTGGAAACGTGCCCGTCCATCCCCAGAGAGCCAGAGCACCCCATGTTACAGAGCAAGTGCCAGTGCTGCCAGCCTCAGCACAGGAGGAAGCTGCTAACATGGCACTGGATCTCGTGGGTGTGGGCTGCACTTTCAGGTTCAAACCTGCTGAATTTGGGTAGTCTCCACCCACGACACTGATAAAATGGGGAATGGATGTCCAGTGTCCCATGAACAGTCACTTAATGGACATAATGCAAGGGAAATGCTGTCCTGATTAAGTGTCTCGGGGACGTTGCTGTCTCACAGTGAAGACAAACAGTAAGGCACCTGATAACTCGTTGCACGCCAACACTTCTGGTACAAGAGGAAACAGATGGTGGTTTGCATTCACACAAGATGAGAGGAGAGAAGTCTCTTCTGGCACTTAAAGCGTGAGCTAGGAGAGGAGCAGAATTTTTTATCTTCAAAGAAAATCTTCCCCAAAATATGCTCATGTTCTGGCAATAAATTAAAAGAAAAAAAATCAAATCTTGGCTGTCCTTATTGGTGCTTCAGCCTTTGCCCTCGTGGAACTGAGCTGCAATCAGGAAGAAACAGCAGTAACCTTCTTGGGGTAATTAAACACTTTGCACGCCCCTCTGAACGCCCCCATGGCCTTTCCAAGAGCATCACAACCCCTGTAGAGCTCCCAGACCTAGCACCAGCATGACCAGCAGAGCACGAATGGTCGCGAGAGCCCCCTTTGCCCCTAAGCGCAGGCAGGATGCTGTGGGGAGATCCCAACTCTCAGCTTTTCCAGCTGCACTGAGAGTGGAGGGTGCCAGGCCAGTGCCCGCGCTGCTCCGGCTGCGCAGCCACATGCCTGCCGGTGCCAGGGCAGGGACGGCTCTCTGGCCACGCAGTGGCTCTGTAGTTTTTTCAGTGTCAAAGGAAACTTTGGAACACATTGCTGTTTTATTTTCTTAGCAGCATCCTGCAGCCCCAGAGGATGAGACCGGGAACCTAGCATGAGAATCGTCAAGTCCTCTCTTTGCAATAAATCAGCATCTCTGCATTTGTAATTTATCTTATCAGCTTAATACAATCCTTATCCAAAAACCACTAATCCAATTCCTTTAGAGAGATGTGTCTGATTAGATTAATTAATCTGTTTGCACCAGAGATTTTCCTAACACTTGAACTTCTCTGGGGCAAACTCCTTTCTGTACCCTGAGCTGTTCTGTCTGAGCTGGGGAAAAAAGGGGGAGAAGGGGGCAAAGGCATCGCGGAGGAGGAAAAAAAAGCCTGGTGCTGCAACTGCTCCAGTCAAACCAGGAGGGGGAACACTGACATAAAGGGGATTTCAGAAAGCAGGAGCACTGCCTGGGGACGCTGTGAGCCCCACAGCTCACCCAGCACCAGCACCGGTGCCGAGCGCTCCTGCGGCCATGGCTCGCCTGCCCGTCGGGCACGGCCGCGCTGCGCTCAGGGAGTGCCCCGCGTCGCCCGAAGCCCGCGCTGCGGCAGCGGTGCTGGGTGCCTCAGCGCCTGCCTGCGGCTTGGCGTGTCTGCACGGGCAGCTCTGGTGGGCTCTGCTTGCTGGTGCTTTTCTGGATTGCCCCGTTTATTACACAGAGTTTGATGAGTAAGTTTGCCCCATCAAGTTAATCTTACCCCCTGCAGAGCACTCTGTGCACTAAAACGTGATGGAATCTAAATGCTGATGTTTTAATTGCCAGGCAGGATGGGCACACCTATTTTTAGCCATTATCTTCATAGCTGCCAAGATAAAAGCTTTGGAAAATTAATAGTTTTGCTCAAATATTTGCTTAATTGCACTGTGATTATTGTGCTGGTTCGTGAGGAGCAGGTGAGGAGCTGGGTGGACGGGGTGGGAGGGCAGCGCTGGGTCCCCTCCCACGGCCGCGCTGTGGGGAGCGGATGCGGCAGCGTGGGCAGCCTCTGCACCAGGGCATCCTGCGGACCCTGCTCCTCAGCGATGAGACCAGTGCAAGCTTGGCTGCTGTTTCTTTGCAGAACGCGTGCAAATGACTGCGCTCTGGTGCAGGCACAGGGCATGGGATGTCCGCTGTGTCAGGTGGATGTCAGGGATGGGGACACATCGCTGAACACCATCCCCAGGGCTACGACAGCTCCCTGGGGAGGACTTACAAATATCATTAACGTTTGTATTCAGGTAGACTCTTCCTGCCCCTTCTCACATATAGCAAAAGACGTGATTTAAAATTTATCAGCAAGTGTCAAGATAACCTACGCAATTCAGAATCAAAGTGCAAAGACCAGCACAAAATGACAGCTGCAGCATCCATGGAGTCACATGTTTTATACAAGTAAGTACATGAAAATTGCAATGTGCTTTTCTGCTATTCAGGCTCAAGGGCTCCTTTAACACAGACCATCTCCTGATATCAGAGTGAATGATTTCTTTCATTATTCCTGGTTATGAAGCCTATTTTCATGTTATTTGTCATTTGTGAAGCAATTTGGTTTAAAGATGGCTCAAAGCTTTTGTACTGAGCAATCAGGGAGAAAGTAGGGAAGGAATAACTAAGGGGAAGATTGGGATTCTTCGTCTGCTCTTGCATAACCAAATGCAGAAGAGCTGCCCTGTTGCAGGGCAGGGATCCGTTCCCTGGCAATTGGATTACGTGAGCACATCAGGGCTCAAACGATTTGCAGACACGTGGGTGTGCAGGAGAGGGGACTTGGCTGTGTGGATTTCAACTTGCTGAGAGCTAACAGCACCTCTGGGACACGCAGGGGAATTTAAGTGACTTTGGAGCCAGCAACTTTCTGCAACTCACAAATTTGGACTTAAGAGCCAATCAATTGTGCAGTTGTTTTCGTACCATGAGAAATGGAGTATGGATCTGCCGGAGGAATTTTAGAGGGACTTTTTATCCTCCCATCTGCAGCTGGGCTGCTATTCCTCATGCTGAAAAGCCAGCCATAAGAGCGCCCTGAAACCAAACCCTGCGCTGCTGTAGGGCTGATATATTGCTCACCGAGGAGTAATACCATGGCACCAGCTAGGAGGGAAACAAGGGGCAGAATCAATTCTCCAGCAAGTGTTGTTTGATTTTGTCATAAAAACCCTAATATTCTATATTTAAAAACGTAGCTGCTCAGCCTTGAGATGAAAGCTGTGGCATTGAAATGCCATGGAAGGCACCTGCAGCCAGGGAGCACCAGTTCATCCCCGTCCCAGGACGGGGGGATGCAGTCAGAAACGCAGAGGGGAGCAGGGGCCACGTGCAGTGGAGGCTGGGAAGAGCGCACTCTGCCTTAACTGGCAGAAAGATCGGCATCTCCCTGTGCTTCAGCTTGCTAAGTGTTGCAGGCGAACGTGTGGCTAACGAACCCCCCCACACCCATCTGTTCAGTGGGTCACCGCAGCAAGGTCCTTGCTCTGCCCATGAAGCTTCAGCACCTGGAGAAGCTGTTAACCACTTCCATTTTGCCAGCCGTTTTGGAGGTGCCACAGACACCTCTAATATTAGGGGCTTGTCCTGTGCTCACAGAAAATGCTGCTCACCCCAAGGAGCTGAAGGCACTTTCCCCTCAACACAAGCAGTATGCTTTAAATACAGAGGTAAGAATCACATAGTTTCCAGAAGGATATTTTTATTGGCCGCTCACAGAGAAATGGCATGGCAAGTCTAAAATAGCAACTGATGTAAAAGCAAATATAGGAAATGTGCCTGTAGAGGCACCCTCCCGAAGGAAACACAGATCCCATCTGCTCCGACACCAAATGCGTTTCAAAAGTCTTTTAGTCCAGTTTCAAGGATTTTGTTCTGCCTCTTTGTACTTCGTATTTTCTGGCTGAAGCCAGACAGGGCGATATGAGCAGGGATTTATCCCTCGCACCGCAGTCCCCGCTTGCTGGCTGGGCCCAGCCCAGGATTGCTGGGACCCCTGCCGGGGCGGGCTCCCCGCGGGTCTGGCACCCTGCAGGGGCAGATATGGTGTGGGCTGGGATGGACAAGGAGCCTCGTCCCACGCCACCGGGCACCCGTTTTTCATTCGGGATATAAAACTGATTTTTCCCAGTGAACACACAAGCCCTGTCCCTGGAACACTGGATGAACGATGAACACTCCACTGAACGATGGAGCAGCTCCATGGGTCCCCGCGGTGGAGCCGTGCTCCGAAGTTGGTGCCCAGGCTGCACCTTGGCACTGGCCCTGTGGGGATGGGGACCCACGAGGAGCCGCAGGGAATGCAGAGCTGCTGGGGCAGGGGCTGGGGCTGGCCCAGCACCTCTCCCTTTCCCTGTCTGCACCCATGGGCAGAGGAGGCAGCCACAGGCGGAGGAGCCCCTTTGCCCCATTCCTTGGCTCCCTGCATTGCCATCGCACCTCCCTGTCCCTTTGCTGTCTCTCCCAATCCCCACAGAAACATTTGCTGAGAGCAACTTAAACACAACAGACCCCTTAGAAATGTGCTTTATCAAACTCATCTTTCTCCCAGCAAATCTGCAATTAATTCTGTGCTGATTAGAAGTCACTGCTAATGAAGGAAGCTGGTGGAGGTGGGCGGGGCTCAGCAGGTAATAACTGCGCTGGGGCACTTGAGAATTAATTGTAAAGGCAGCAGAAAGGTGAAAAAGCTGCAGTAAGCATTACAAGTCAGAAAAGCAAAGCACCAGCTCCCCACTGCTGCCCCAGCATCTCTGTTGTTGCGTCCCAGCCTCCGAGCTTGCCGGGGCTCACTGGTGGGTGCTGAGGACCCGGCCGTAACGCCCAGCCCAGCCCAGCCCAGCCGGCGGCTCTGCTGGCCCGGCTGCTCCGGGCACAGCCCGCGGCTTCCTGGCCGCCCGGCCCCGCAGCCACCCCTCGCCTGGCCGGGGAGCCCGAGCGGAGCGGGTCCCTGTGCCCAGACTTTCCCAGGGTGCGGCAGCTCCAGGAGTTTTCCAGACCCAGCAGGGCCCGTGCCCTGCCCCAGGCTCGCCCAAACCACGTGTCTGCCCTCGAGCAGCGCGCTGCGTGGCCAAGATGTGGTGGCAGAAGAGGGGCCCGGTGTCTGTGCAGACAGGTGAGGGGCGGAAGGAGAGGGGACGCAAGCTGGTAACTGCCTTGCTCCCCAAGGCCAGCACACTGGAGCCCTCTCTGTGGCCATCAGAAAGGACAGACCCCGCAGCGTGGGTGGGAGAGCCATTCCCCCAGCGCCGTGCGTGGCTGGGGAAGCGGAGGCAATCTGCGTGCTGGCAGCGCTCCTGTTTGAGGCTGTGAAGGGACGCTTGGACCTTACACCTACTCCTGCAGGACACACGTGTTCAGTGGCTCTCTTCAAGATCAGGTCCTTAAATTTACAACAGTCTAGAGACAAAAAGAAAGCCTATTCTATGACCAAAAATTAAAGATACTGCTTCCTGATCATCATAAAATTGACTTCTAAAATAAGATACTTAATTAAATGCATCCATTCTTCTGATATTGCTCAAAAGAGTTAAGTCCAGAAATGATGCAGAGATACTGTGGGATAATGTATTCATGTGAATGGTTATCTTCCTCATAAAGGCATTATGAAAGTAGCAAAAGTAATTGCGTTATATTTATGTCAATTCTCTTATTTAACTTGGCTGCAAATGAAGTATTCTGTATTGAACTGCAACCCATTTTAATTTACAAAACCAGCCCTCCTTCGCTCAGTCGTATTGCAACTAATGAAAAATGACTCAAAGGAACAGATCTTTTCCATATGAATGCTCGTATAGACCCCAAACAGACAGACACGATAGATGGCACAGCTTCCAAAGGCTGAAGCAATCTACGGGCTGAAGAAAAAAAACACACTGAGGTTTAGTTTGCTAAACCTCGGAACTTGCAGGGATGGAAGGGCCCGTCTTCACCGCCAGACCCCTCGCCTGGGGACGGGGACGGAGGAGCCCCTCACGCCGCGGGGCACTGCTGGCCTCCCGGGACCTGCGCAGAGACGTGCTGCAGAGCTGCCTCTGGACCGGCCCCCGCAGGCTGTGGGTCTCTGCTGCATTCGTCTCTGCCCCTCGGGCTGGACTCTGCTCACCCGCGCTGGGGAAGCGCTGCCTCCCGTTAGCAATACCGCTCCTCCCGCTCCGCCAGCCAAGAGCAGCTACATGCAAACCCAGCCCATCAAGCACCCGACTGCCTGCCAGCACCAGCCCCGTCCCGACGGGCTGATGGGGGCTCGCCCGGTGCAGGCTGGCAGCCAGCACGAGCGGGGCCACCACGTCCCACGGGGGCAGCCCCACGCGCTGCGGCTCACATCCCACGCGCGTGCGGGAGGAGCGGGGCTGCCGTGCTGGCTCGTCTTGTGACGGTGAGCGGTGCCACGGCAGGTCTGCCACAGCAGCGCTAATCCAGCCCGATGTTTCTGCACGCAGAAGCATTCCTGAGTGTGCTCAAACATGGTAATTTATTATTATTTATTTACAAGAGACAGAACGTCCTCTGACCTTTCAGTCCCTGCTGGGCTGGCTCTGGAGCGCTGCTCTAATAGCTTCTTGCACATCCAAAGAATGCAGAAAGCATCGTCTCCCTGCCGTCCCCTGGCTGGATCCCGCCCGCACGGAGGGGCTGGCGTGACTGCAGGAGGCTGCATTTGCTCAGCTGAGGGGAGCACTTAGAGCAGGCAGCGCTGCCGTGGGCAGCTGGCTCCCCGGCCCGTGGGCAGGGAACGCTCCCCTGGGCCAGGCAGCCTCCGTGTGCTCCTCCTCTCTGCCCTCCTCCTAAGTGCTCCATCTCATCTCCGGATCCCCGGGGCCGGGTTCAGCCGCTTCCATCAGCAGGTCCCTGCGTGTCCCGATCAATCTCACAGCGAGGCACTTTGCATAATATCTGATGGAGAGCAAATGGCCCTGCTTGCAATGCAGGCTCTCCCTCTGCGATGAGCCTCTCCAGCACCTTAAATAACTGCCTCCTGTGCAGCTTAGTGCTTCAGCACTGCATCAGTCAGGCCTGCCCTCCCCTCTTTGCCAGAGGCTGGAGATGCGGCTGCATGTCCCCATCGGCTCTCTGCAGGCACCGGGCACTTTCATCCTCCTACTTCCCTGTCTTTGCACGCCCTGCAGATTCCTGACATCCTGGGGATGCTCTGCCATACTCGGTGCTTTCAGTTTGGCGGGGCTGGGAGCCCAGGGCAGATCGTGGAGTGGGGATGATGTGAGATGGGGCAAAAGGCTTTTTGCTCTTTAAAATGTCAGAAAAGCTTTTGCTCAGATAGCCCCAAGGATTTCAGATCAAAGCCCCCAGGAACACCGGGTGACCAGTGCCATGTGAGCTTCCTAAACTCTGCCTAGCCCTGCCAGGGCAGGTGCAGCGAGCCCCCACGGTGCAGCACGCACCGGGCTCTCAGCTGCCCAGCAAAGGCACCATGGCCCCAGTCTGCTCAGGGTCTTTTTCACCCCCTCTCCGTTGCGGACACAGGAGCCTGGGTGCTTATTAAGCACAATCTGAAGGCCACCAGTCACAGATAGATGCAGAGATACACAGATTTTCATTGTCAGTGACAGTATTAATGTTGGATGATTTACAATCTCCTGAGCGCCTTCTATTCTGGCAGCAAAGTAGCTGTTCCAGACCCATTTCGGATGTTTTAGATCTGTCCTTGAGGATGTAATAGAGTTATCGAGAGGGCAGAAGCATTGATTGATTTGTATTGACTCGTCTGGCAGATAGTCTTGCATGGTTGTACAGCAGGGAGCAGTTGGACAAGGAGCCCGGTGGCTCCCATGCAGCGCCGTGCGCCTCGGAGCTGGTCCTGCGGCGCAGGCAGCAGAGCAGCACGGTGCGGGTGCTGCCCCCAGCACCTGGCACACGAAGGCTCGCTCAGGTGCTCTCCTGCGAGCGGCCAGTCTCCCCCAACACAGGCAAACTGCGGCTCCCTCACCGGGGAAGCGCTCTCCAGCAGCGGGAGGGCACCTCTCACCGGGGTGGTCGCGCTCAGCAGAGCAGCTTTTCCTGCCTCCTCCCTCCCGTCCACCTCCTCTGTGGAGCATTTCCTATGGCAGCTGGGAGGAATGGTGCCCTGTCCCTTCCCACGATAACAGCACCTCGTCAGTGGCAATCCGTTGAACCCACCTCCCTGCCACCGATGTTTGATCTCCGGCAGGGTCCAGCGTTGCACTGACCCCGGCCAGCCCACGCTGGGGAAGGGGAGGGAGCTGGTGGCTGCGGGACCATGTGCGCGTGGGAAGCTGCCTTCCTCTGCGCCTCTCCTCGCCCTCCTGCCCTGGCACCACTGACCAGCTGGGACCTGCCCAGGGCCGCTTGCGCTCTCCGAGCCCCGAGGCAGCAGCGTGTGCCTGCTGTGGCTGTCCCCCAGCCGGGCCCTGGGCAATTGCAGTGAGAAACATCATAGGAATCTGTGAGAAACAGCCCCAGATGATGTGACAAATCCTATTTGCACCCTTCTGCAGTGCAAAACACTCCTCGCTGAGGGGCTGCTGGATCCAGGGGCTCTGGAAAGTGTGCACTGGGAGGAGCTGCCTACATGGCTCGGACAGGCAGATCTGTGCCCAGAGCCGCTGCAGCTCCTGGCATCGCTCCCCGTGGCTCGGCCTCACCGCCACGCTCTGCCCTCACTGCACAGGGCACGGCCTGGGGCAGCGGGGCCGAGGCCAGGTTCCAGCACCCTCCGAGGAGAAGCCTCCCTGCTGCACGGTGCCGCCAGCCCTGGCACTGCCGTGGCAGCCGGTACATGTGTGTGCGTGTGCGTGTGCGTGTGCGTGCTTAGCCCAGTTGGAGGAGGACAGCAACTTCCTTCTTCCCTTGGTCCAGCCACGGTTTGACGTCCCCTGTTTTTGTGCTCCTCCAGCTGCCTACACTCTGGAGACACTCGGATGAATAGAGATGAGGAGGGGAAAGAGATGTCCACAACAATTCACCCTGTTCAATAAGCTGAAGCGGAGAGACACTGAAATCCATCATCTCGGAAAGCCATCTCTATTTTCAAACTTGCAGTGTCTTCAGGTACCAAAGCCCGTGGGACAGTACACATGCTGGGAAGCAAGGGTGAAGGCTTTCAGGTGGAAAATTCATGCAAATCCAACCAGCCAGAAGGCAGTGGGTGGCAGGGAACCCCTTCAGACCAGCCCTGGCCCCATTCACATGTGGTGCACAGACATCCTGGAGCAGGGCCGCATCCAGGGCAGCTTGGTGTGCTCTGCCCGCACCACAGGGGCTCGGGCACTGCGTCCCACAGGCAGCCCCTGCACGCATGGGTGCAGAGACAGGGACAACCCCACCGCCCCACAGCATGGCCAGGAACTGTGGTAGCTTTCTTTAAAAATGCTTGTGGAAGATTGATGCTGAAGACACTGTCAAAACACGTTGGTTTTGTCCATTCACAAAGATGTGGACTGCGCGACTCTAAAGGACACCCCTTGGATTTTAGCGGGGCACTGAGAAGCCCTGCAGGGAACCCCTGCCAAGCTGACAGCAGGCGTGGGTGGGGAGAGCTTTCCCAGAACGCCAAAAAGCAATGGCAGGTCTCACCATGGTGAGCTCACGTTGACACCCGAGGACAACTCTGCGGCCCCGGGGCATCACACCCACACCACCCGGTGCCACCGCACCCACAGAGCCCCCTTCACCACCCTCTGCCTCGTAGCTCCCCGACCACCCCCGGCTCATCCCCTCTCCCCTCCTGCTCTGCGGCGGCTGTCACATAAACCAATCCCTGATTTAAAAGGCATTTGAGCCAAGGCTTCTGCCATCCTGGAGGCTCCCTCCAGCCAGAGTTTCTCGGGGAGATTAATGGCTGGGCTCTGTTCATTAGGTGTCCCTCCTGTGAACTCTGACAGCCAATCCATCCTCATTTTAATGGCATGCTTTCCATTGTTCCAGCCAGACATCGAAGGCAATTATGGATAAGCCTCTGGTGCACTGGCTGGAAGGGGCAGTGCTGGAGGAGAGGGAAAG
Organism: Chauna torquata; assembly: GCA_013399475.1. Classification (NCBI taxonomy): domain Eukaryota; kingdom Metazoa; phylum Chordata; class Aves; order Anseriformes; family Anhimidae; genus Chauna; species Chauna torquata. The sequence continues at coordinate 81,112 of VXAL01013835.1, forward strand.
TTGTGAACATATTTTCTGCCAGCACAACTGACTGAATGACTAATGCTCTGCACATCCTCTGCTCCCACCAAACAGCCCTAATAACCCAGCCGTATGCAAAGCTGCAGCTGCTGCAGGCAGCGGAGAGGCAGCATAATGGGGTCCCAGAGGGCTGGGGAGCTGCAGCCCCCGCCGCCGGCAGGAGCAGGACCGGTGCCTCCTCCCTGGGTGTTTGCAGGCACGGGGGCTCGCGCTGAGCACCCCCAGGTCCCAGCAGACCATGGCCAGTCCTGCCCCTGGCACAGGCCGGCCAAGAGGTGATGGGAGAGGGCGAGGGGCGCGGCGGGCCCGGGGGATCCTGAGCTCCTCTTCTTGCTCCGCACGGCCCTGGTGCCCGACTGCGTGTCACCATGGCTGGAGCGCAAGGGGATGGCAGAGCACTTCCAGCACCCAGCCTGCCGGGCTGCCCGCAGCAGCCCCTCGGGAGGGCTGGGAGACCCCCAGGCAGGATGGGTCTGACAGCCAGGCACCTCCCCTGGCACCTCCTGGGGACCGGGACTGTCCCTGGGCAGAGCTGGATGAGATGCAGGGCCCCGGGGGGCCAGCAGCCAGCCCGTGCCGTGCACCACAGCCCACACGGGGGTGCAGCCCTGTGCCCCCCCGGCTCGCAGCTCCGCTCCCCTCCGCCCCGCCAGCAGCCGCACACACGCAGCAGCTCCCGCCGAGCGGCACCCGGAGCCATAATTGAATTCACACTCTCGGATTTAACTTGTTATCCTGTCAAGATTTTGGCATTTTGAATGATTCACAATTGCTTCAATTATAAGAATTGGGGTGTTTAGACAATTTCAGCCATCCTGCTTTTCACCCTTTCCCTGTGTCTGGCTTCTCAGGTTGTCACGCATGTAATTCCTTCGCACCTCAGACCCCCAGCTGTGCGTAGGATTTCTTCCAGCTGCTCAGCTCACCTCACTGCAGATGTGTCTTTCCTGGGCACGTTTTGTATGGCTCCTCACAGGCGCAGTGCAGCGTAGCACCGGCCTCCAGCCCATGCAATGCATCTCGCTTCCTGTCCTGAAACGGGTAAAATTTACTTAAGGCAGCATCCATTCTGTAAGTGCCCTGCAGACTTGCAAGGAAATTAATAGCTCTGTTTCCTGCTTTTGTGGTGCAGAATTGTAATTCTTCACGGTGCTGTAAAGAGCTGCTGAGAGTGGTGCAGGGAGGGATAAATAGGAGCAAGCCCTGCAAAGGGAAATTTAGACCTGACCTCAAGAAAACATTTGTTTATCACAGTGGGACCAGCTAGAGTAACAAACAGCTTTCCGCAGGCAGGTGCACAGGCTGCGTGCGGGGACAGGCAGTGGATGAAACGGCCCAGATGATCCTGCACAGGGCCAGGGCATGCTGCCCGAGCCCCGCTCCCGCTCCGAGGGCAGGACAAAAGTGCCCGCTGCGGGTGCCAAGTGCCATCCCCCTGCCGAGAGCTGCTCCAGCAGCCTCCTGGCCCCACGGGAGCCCACCCGCTTCTCCCCAGGGGGACCCCGCAACCATCAGTGCCTCCCAGGGAGCAAAGGCCTCCCGGCACCACTTCGTTCCGTGACTGTTTCACCGAAATCACCATGCTGGTGCCTGACTGCTTTTTAGGTTCCCAGGATCAACTTTAGGTTTAAAACAAAAACAAACAAACAAAAGCCATTACATGTTTCGGGGCAACATATCTTTGAGACAAATGCAATTCCTTGAGAAAAGCTTAGACATTCCGTATCTGAACAGTACCCCAGCTCTGGGCCTGGCTGTTTACTGCTCTTCGATCGCCAGCCTTGTAACTCCCACTTCTTGCAAGAGACCACCTTTGGGTTTGAGCTGTTTTGAACCAGAATCCCCCTAAATCCTCCCAAAAGCACTGCAGCTGTGTCCTATCAGCCTCGGCCACCGCTCGCACCGCTGCCCCAGGGGCAGGTGCTGTTGCCACCCTGTTAGCCCTCACCTGTGGAAACCTTGCCCCAGGTGGAAATTAAATATGACTTCTGAAGGCAGTTTTAATGCTAAGCTCATTTGTTTGGGTTTCTTCCTTCTTTTGCTCGTTACCACTCTCTTTTTGTGCTCTGAAAACATAAAGTAGTATTGCAGCACTTAAACTGTACTCTAAAAGTCACCAGTCAAAAGTATGTAAAATTTGTAACAGGAACACAAAATTTATCATATTGTGCACGTTAAATATTTCCTATTTTAAGTTTCACGACAAAGTGTGTATCAAGACATATTATGTAAAATGGGCAAGTTACATCCAATTGGGTCTGAGTTAACATCAGTATTAGAAACTTTTGCTTTTCCTAGCTTTTTGAAATTTTCAATCCATAATTTCACTGTTGAGCTCAGGTTGAAGAAATTGCTTTTGTAACTTGTGGTCCCTCACACTTCATGCAGATACTTTTGAAATATTTCATAAATGTACGGTAGGTGCATCTGCACCCAGTGCTCCCAAGTACCTGTTTAACAGCACACGTTGCTGTTCTACACAGAATATATTCATCAGATGTCCACAGACGTTAGCTGCAGTTTCAAAAAGCCCTGTTCCTTGATAGGAAACACAAAACAATTAATATAAATTTTGGTATTTACTTCCAGCAGAAATCTGTTTAAAGCAAACGGTCGCCCTTGGCTCTGCTTGGCAGCCTGGGCGCTGCCCCTGGGCTCGCAGCAGCGGTCAGGCCAGGCAGGGAAGAGCAGCTCTACCTCGGGGGCTCTGGGAGGAGAATCTGGCCCCAGACCTTGCCTGAGCACCTGCAGTAAGAGGCGTCATTTCTCTACTTTGCTCTCTCTCTGTCCTTTCAACAAACCAACGCCTCCCTGCCTGGCCACCTGCTCCTGCTGTGCCGAGCATGCTCTCCCCGCGGCAGCTCCGTGCTGCGTGCGGCCGCGGGAAGCGGGGCTGGGGCCGTGCCCGTGGGGCTGCCGCTGCCCCCGGGGCTGCNCGACAGCGAGCGGGGGCACGGCGCTGCTCGCGCCCCCTTTGAAAAGGCGCAGCTTTGGAGCGCTGGAGAAGGCACGGCGCTGCGAGCACCAAGGACAAATATGTACAATGCAGAGACAGAGCGTGGCATTTCATTTGCGAGGAATCATGCATTAACTATTAGCTGTACACACACCGTCTCTGCAGAGTTCACTTCAAAGAGTCAGGCTCAAGAGATTTGCTGGGAGGCTGTGTGGCCTGTTGGCTTGTGTATAATGTAAGAATCTCTTACATCCTTATAAATATTTCACTTGCTCCCTCATTCTCAGCCCCTTTTCCAAAGCAAAACAGCATTAAACCTGCTTGTTGCCTTGCCTGCTCTGCCCCAGGGGGTCTCATCATCTGCACACAGGTCGGCATCCTGTGCAGGAGAGCTCACCTGGGGGCACAGCCCCTGACGCCCCCAGCCCCGTCCCAGGCCTTGAAGGATCCTTGCCTTGTACTGCGTGCCAGAGGGGCCCTGCCTGCATTCCCCATGCCTCCCACCTCCCACAGCCCCAGCCCCAGCCCAGCGCGGGGCAGGCAGAGCCTCCTGCCCAGGAGCCCCCCGGGGCACCTCCGGCAGCTCCGCAGCGCGTCCCCACCAGGTGCCAGGGGCTGCTGGTGCAATGACAGCAGTTACTGCTCAGCACCCAGAGGGCAAAGGGTTTTGATAAAATTGCTTTCTAAGACAGGAAGAAGCTCCACAGCTGCATGGTTGTGACAGAACACAGGCAGGAGCAACAGGGAAAATTGTCAGAATTATTTATTGCTGCACAAGGGGCCTGATGCCCCAGTTGGGTATTTCCTCGCCTCCTCCTAACGGAAACCACGGAAAATAGGGCTGAGCCAGCGCACACCCCAAAGAGCTTTGGAGTGAGCTCCGTCTCCCCGTGCTCAGCGCGCACACGGCCACGCGTGCAGCCCCCGCGCTCCTGCAGGACCCGCCTGCTTGGAAGTGCTGCTCAGGCAAGGCAGTGCGGTGCGAAACCGTGCCCGACTTTGGTGCCTGTGCTTTAGCTGTGCGCCTCTGGGGACTGGCAGGAAGAGGAAGAGATCTTCCTCTAGCACCAAACAAGTTATCAGATTACATACGGCTAATTGGCTTTGAGGTACCTACAGCTATCCAGCTCCGTAACCCCTGTCTGTACCCAGCAGAAATACATTTATACCTACGTCTATTCCTCTTTGTTCCAGTAGCCAGGCTGCTATTATCCCGGAGGGTTTCCAAATGCCAGTCTGCTGAGGACAACACTTACGCACATCTGCTCAACTGATCATTAATGTTCTGCAGGTTTTTTTTAAACTGTAACTATAAATGTGTCACAGCACTGTTTTTCACCAGCCCCATTCAGGAGCACATTGCCTGCAACATGCACAACGCGGAAGCACTTAATTCTACAGCCTGTTGCATGCTCACGTGTGCGGCTGCGAGGAGGGGGGCTCCTGAACAAGTGTCCCTCCTGATCCCCACTGCCAGCACCAGGCAGAGCAGGGGCAGCGGGAGGGCAGTGCTGGAAGAGCAGCTCTTTGGTGAGCTGAACCGCAGCAGCTGGAATTCATCACATGTGATGCATCTTGCCTGAGGCTTTGGACTTTGCTCTGTGGCTGTATTTCTCCATTAACTTGATATACTGGATGCACTCTGTACATAGTCTGAGGGTTTTGTACGTGGCGGTTCCTTAACTAATCAGAAATCATGCTCAAATCTCTCCCTTGTGGTGCCACCCTTGTGCAGCGAGGTGGGGGCTCCCTGGGTGCCTGCCCTATGTGCACGTGTGGTGCCCTGTCCCAATGAGGTCCTGGGGACCTTTGGCACCAGGCATGCCCTGGGAGAGCCGCGGCACCAATGAGGGGCAATCGCAGTTGTTGGAGTGCTTTGGGTGAGCATTTGTGCAGCTCATCTCATGACCTTCCTCAGATATTTCAATTATCAGCACAAGCATCCGAATATTAGCACCACAGCTCATTACATTGAAGGAAAGGGAAGCCAGATGGCAATAATTCGCAGTTCCTGTTCCACAAGCAGTGCCTGGCTTCTCTGATGAGTTTTCCCTGCAGCCCCGCTGTGTCCAAGGGAAGGGCTGACCGCCTGCCCTCGCCCACCAGGAGCCACAGGCTGCACCCCAAAGCCCCTTCAATGACAAGTCTCCAGTGAAAGCCTGCAACACCTGCCCTGCCGGGCACACCTCTGCTGGAGCCCCACCTGACCTCCTGGTCATTCAAACAGATGTTTGAAAACAAGAGAGCTGCTGTGCAGGGATGGCTTGTGAGGCAGCCACCTCCCCACTTCTGGCGGTCCTGCTGAGGACCCGCGTGCGCCTGTTATCTCTCCTGTCCACTGCTTCCAGATTGGTTTCTTGCGGCTCTTTCCTCTGCCCTCCCCACCTCAAGGCATTTTCTCCCGCACTCATGAGACCAGTTTCCCTGCTGGGAAAACCTGTCCAACAAGGGTTTCTCTTCCTCGGCCCCTGGCAGGCAATGGGCATTTGGGTCGGCTGCAAGAAGCCCGCAGGGCTCTGACACCGGAGCTCTCCCGAGGGGTCCGGGCGGAGCGGTGCTGCCGGCAGCGGCTCTGTGCTGGTCGCCACAAAGTGACCCCCGAATGCATCAGTGTTGCTGTTCACAGAGGGGGTCTCGAGGCTGCCTTGTTTGCTGCTCCTGCAGGGCAATGCCTGCAAGTCCGGCCACCTTTGGCCGCTTCATTTGCATGGCAGGAAGCGTGTCTTGGCTTTATTGTGTCAAACTGTGCCAGGGCAATGTTGTGGGGCTGGGGAAACGGCCCTGTTTGCTCTTTGGCAGCACCGGGCACTTCTTTGCAGTCTATTATCTAGAGGCTTATTCAGTCCGGTTTGTTTCTCCTGCTAATGAGCCCAGAAATGTGTTCACCTGCAAAGAGCTTTCTCCAAATCAGCCAGGAAGGGTCCCGAGGTCAATGGATGCTTTCCTCCAGAGGTCACGTTTTGATGGAGTCACTTGCTTTTGCTCTGTAATTGCACAGACACCTCAGCCGGAGGGCAGTGGGGAGCTGGCAACACAGCTGCGAGCAGGAGAGGAAGCAGGGCCGGGGCAGAGCAAAGAGCCCGGCGGCAGGGGTGGCACGGCCCCACGCTGCGGGGCAGGCGGGCACGAAGGCACTGTCTCACTGGAAACGCCGAGGAAGGTCTGAGCCCTCTGGAAGCGAAGGCGAGGCTGGCCCAGCGGGCACCGGGCTGCCCAGGCACTGGGCTGCCCCTGGAAAGCCCTCGGTGGGGCAGGGGGGCTCCACGCTGGCTTTGTCCCCGTGGCGGGGAGCCGAGCTGGGAGCACGAGCCCCGCAGTCCCACAGTCTGGGGACAGCATTTAGCCCTTCCATGGGGCCCGTGCCTCCCTCAGGCAGAGGGCTCTGGCTCTGTCGCTTCATCCGTGACTGTTTCAGATTCCTCCTGTGTCTGTGAGAGTGCCGGCAGGTGGGATGCTCTCTCACCTTTCACTAATAGCAGAGCTGAGGCTGGTGCAGCACATCCTGCTTCACTAAGGAATAACAGCATCTCAGAAACTGATTTCTCCAATCACAAAGGAAAGCCTTCACCTAGAGAATATTAGCTCAGACCCCCTGATGTAAGTGTGGTCATTGAAATCCATCGCAACTCTTTAATAGAAAAGGTAGAAATTCCTTTGCTATTCATCTCCGATATTTATATAACTAACCATAGAGCTAAGGCACAGTCTGAGTACTGATCTCAAACAAATACGTATTCAAGACTAGAGATTTAATCATTACTTTTGAAAACACAGTTATTTTCCTTATTATATTCTAGAGAGAGAGAGAGGCTTTAGATCTGCTTTTTGAGACCAGACTTGAATCTGCTGCCGGTGCACTCCAATGTCGTGTCCGGAGCAGGTGGCTGTGCTCATGCACCCTGACCATGCAGCCTTGCAGGAAAACCACATCAAATCACTCCTCCCCTCGTGAGATGCTCTCTTAGCCAGTGGAGAGCACAAGAGGAAAATCAGAGGCAAAAGACCTTAGAGGTGAGTTTGCAGCTCAGGAGAAGTGCAAAGCCTTGGGAGCGGCCCAGGAAGCCAGCTGTGTTCCCCAGCAGCTCAGCACACACAGCAGCAACTTGCACTTACAAAACCTCTTGTTCTCTAGCAGGGGTGCAAGTGTGAAACTGGAGATGTGCTGGGACACTGAAGACAATTGCTCGGCCCCAGGCTGCAAAGCAGACGGTGGAGCAGAGCCCAGAGCCCTGCCCAGCCTCCCTCTTCCCTGAGGTCCTGAACCGGCCACTGGTTTTCCAGGCTTCAGATTCAGAGTGGCTGGGCAAAACAAGGAGCACGACATCAATGCTGAATCCCTGCTGGGTCTCTGCAGCCCCCAGTGGGCAGTCACTTCCCACTGTGCAGGTCGGTCACTGCCAGAACCTGGGAGAGGCCCCAGGGGAGAGCTTTCCTGATGGGAAGCTTTGCTTCTGCTGCTGATTTTGGAGCAGAGCTGGGGATGAGGCATGGCTTGGGACTTGCTATAAGGTGGAGACGCTCCAGTGTAAAGGATGCTCATTTCAAGATAGAAAGGGGATTTTGGAAAAAACTTCTGAACCACAGTTGGTCCTCAGATCTCTGAGCTGCTGGCAGATGCACCATGGTAAATGAAGGTGCTCCTGCAGATGTCCAGGGTCTGCATGTTGGCTCCCAAGTAATCTCCACAATAACCACCTGAAGATGTGCTTTTGGAGGTCACTGTGGCTCATCGGGAACACTCGCAGTCCTGCGATGCTGGCAGGGGGGCAGTGGCTCATTCCTTACGAGCAGCCCTGCACGCTGCCCTTGCACGGCTTGCGGTGCTATCCCCCAGCCGTGGTGCCAGGCTCTAACACCGCGGGGGCCTGGGGGCCGCCACTGCCGCCAGCACACACCCTCCACACACATTGTCAAAGCAATAGGGCAGCATAGCAGCTTATATTAATTAGGCCTTAAATTGTACCACAGCACAGACAGGAGTGCAGTTTGTTTGTTTTTAAACAGGGCACATGTCACAGTAAATGCCAGCAGTCCCAGTGCTTGGAATAATAAATGTGCAAATAGCAATTAACAGTTGCGTCTTCTGCTCACATGCAAAGGACATAATTAGCTGGTTCCATCTGTTAATTATACCTGCCACGGTTCAGATATTCATAGGGGGAAGGTGAGCTTGTGCAAGCAAAACTCTTGTCATCCAAACATTTAGATCCAGGAAGCTTCTGTCTCTTCTCTCTTGGCTGCTGCTCGAAGGCAGCACGTGCTTGCAGGGTGCAAGAGTGCAGCAGCTCCCCTTCCCCTGCTGCTCCAGCCCCTCACAGACCACCCCTGTAACACACTCCTGCTAGCATTTCCCAGTTTGGGGAATCCCCAGCAATAGATGCTCGCTGGAGACACCTACATGAGGTTGCAGGAGCAGAGCACGAAGGATGCTTCCAGGTGAGGTTTACTAGTCTGGCTCTCGCCCCAGGGGAGACCGCCCCCAGTGAGGGCACAGCCCTGCAGCGCCCGCTCCGGCCGGCTCCGGCCACGCCGTCGGGAGCCCCATGGTCCTGGGGTCCAGAGGCTGCCCAAGAGGGGTCGCAGGGCACCTGGACCCCAAATTAAACCTGCGCTATAAACACGTTTAAAGGATGCGTTAACTTTTAGTTCCCCAAGCCGGAGGGCTCTTGCTCTGCAGAGCAGCTGTGAGCTTTAGTGCAGGCAGCGGTAGCTTTTACACCCGATTCGACTGCCCCATCGTGCGCGCACCCTGGGAGGGCAGCCGTGCTTTCCTCGCACGCCGCCCCGCAGCAAGCACACGGGCGGCTGCCCCGCGGCACCGGCCCCTGCGCCCTCCATCGTGCTCCCCTCTGCGATGAGGCGCGCTCCTGCCGCACCCCACCACCGCCTCGCTGCACCAAAACCCAGCCCTGAGGAAGCCCCACCACTACTGGGCAGCGCAGGAGCAGCTGCCTTGCCATTAAGAAGTAACTACATTCAAGCGTGGATGGTGAGGAACCAAGTCCTGGCTGAGCAGATATATTCCTATATGCTAATTTCAAACAGACTTTCAGGATGTGCTCTTGTGGATCTAAGCAAGCAACAGAATCTTAACTATCAGAGTTCCTCGCTGCCTGATAAAATATGGATAAAGGAGCCATCACTTTATAACAGCAGGAAGAAAAATAATTGCCAAGGTTGGCTCTCATTTGAATATTGTTTCAAATCCTTGTAGCATGAAGATGACTGTTGTAGTTCCATCCTCCTTGTGTGAATAATTCTGCTGTACAAGATTTCTACTCAGTGCAGCTGGACCAGAAGATAACGAGGGGTGCTCGCTAATTGCCCCACACAGACTAAAGCTATTCACTTGCTCAAGCTGGGGGCAGCCCCACGCGTGCAACTCCCTCCCGCTGTCAGCAGTGAGTACTCACCTGTGTTGGGTGCGCCAACAGGAGCTGGTGTGAGCCATGGAAGAAATGAGCCAGGGAAAGAGGAGCTGAATCTTGGCAGAATTTTTTTTGGTTTTAACATGCTTTTTTTTTTTTTTCCTTTTAAAACGAGCTGGTGCAGAGGCTCGCAAGGACGGTAAAGTGACACTGACTAATTGAATTCTGAACTAGCAGGAGCAATGCAAATATCTGACAAATTGATTTAATTGCGTTCACGTACAATAAAGCTGAGATCTAAAAGGTCAGCTAGAAAATGGAAAGGGTCCCTGGAGTGCTAACAGGAGGAAGCTGACTTTAATACACATTCATCACATTTTATCATCTAATTAGTTCACACAATGCCAGACTGATAGACAGAGGCCTAAACAAAAGTATTGATTGATTATTAGCCACATATCTATCATATTGCCTTCAGATGGCTGTCAGAGCATGCTGGCAACTTCTGTTCAGTGTATCAGCAGAATGGGGGGGAGTGTGATAAATAGTTTTTCTATAGCAGAATTTAGACTCTGGAAAGTGTTTTACACAGACACTGAATGATAAAGATCCTAGCAAAAGCTCTCCAGCAAGACCACGATCAAAGCCCAGCCAGCCTTGCCTGCGCTGAGAATATTTATGACCCTGCGGGCACCCGGCTCTGCTCCGCAGCAGCCACCGTGGGCCGGAGCACGGTGCAGCTGCCGGCCCCGCCAGGCAGAGCATCACCCCTGAGCCACAGGCACAGCTCCCGTTCCCTGCCTTGATAAAGCAAGGTGATCTTAAACACGCAACAGGAAGCCTCCTTGCGAACCCACAGTGCCTCCCATTAACTGCTGTGCGCGGTGCCAACACTGGTGCTCAGCAGCCGAGCTGTGGCTCCTCTGAGAGGTAAATCTCAGGGCTCCCTTGCCTCTGTGCACAGAAAATTGCAACCACAGCACAAGCAGCTGTGCAAAACCTGGCACAAGGCTCCTCCTGCACCTGCGGGAAGCAGCGGGCTCATGGCACTCATGACAGCCTGGCTGCACCTCACTGGTTTACCCTAAATCATGCAGCTTCTCCCCAAGCACACCTGCGGCGTGTGGTCTGTCCCCAGGCACGGCAGCAGCCAGGACGTGCAGACCCCGACAAGTGGGGGCAGAGGAGGGGCTGCGGTGCCCAGCGCACAGCAGGATGCTCCAGCTCCTTCCCTCGCTCACCCTCCCGTCGCTCGGGGCTTGCTGGGGAAGCCTGCTCCTCTCAACATCGCTGTGCTGCCTGCTGAAATGACGCTTGAGCAGTCCCGGAAATGCTGTTACCTGATCAAAACCGGCAGCTTTTCCAGAACATTGTTGCTGTTTTACACAACATCCAGCTCCCACTGGTTCCAAGCTGCAGGCCTGCCACCATCGCAGGGGAAGCCAGCCGGCGCTCATGGCACCAGCTCTGTGCTGGGCTGGCACGGAGGCCCCGGACCCGCGGGGTACACAGCAGTGCAGAGGAGGCAGCTGAGAAGCACCAGCCCTTGGCAGGCAGAAAACCCCAGCCCGCGGGAAATGACAACTGCAAGGTCCACATGTCCCCTTGCCTGGGCAGAGATGTCCCCAGCATCTGGGTCCAGGCTCTCCTGGGCCTCCAGGAACAGCTGCATAAACACACGCTCTTCTGCACGCCCGGATGCAACCACTGCACTGGCTTGGGATGCAGCCAGCACGCTAGACTGCAGATCAGGTTTTGCTCCTGCCCACCTCCGATTTCCTCAGGCACCAAAGTCCTGCGAGACCCATGCCCTTCGCACGTGCTGGTTCAGGCTGGTGCTGGTGAGAGTGTTCCACCTCTGCGGGGCTGCTTTCCCACCCACCGCCTGTGGGAGGGAAGCGCCCGGCAGCGCGGCGCCCCGGGGCTGCGAGGCTGAGCACTGCTCGCCTCGGCTGCGCCCCTGCCCGGCCTGTCCTTAGCAAATGCATTAGCCACGCTCCTCGGAAAGGCTCGGCGTGCATTTAGTATTGATTTGTAAGACAGCAAATTTTATGACCTGTAATTTCATTAGGCACAGAGCGGGAGCAGCTCCCCACGAGCCAGCTGCAAGGTGCAGAGCCGGTCCAGGACTGATCCCCACTCGCACGGCTGAGCTTGCAGCAGGCAGGGAACGCCTGGAGCCACGGGTCACGTTAATAACATGCAGCAGGGGTTCCTAGCACAGAGGGGAGAGACTAAATAATGATATCTAGCTCCTTGCAATTTCAGTGAATTTGCCACTTCCCAGCCTGTATTCAAATCGGCCTGGAGCAGGCAGTGCCTGCACAGTTGCAAGGAATCCCTTTTTATAGGGGGTGAGCAGAGCATTTAAAAAAGCAATGCAATGAGCACAGGCAAAACAACATTTTGAAACAACTGCCATAAGGTTACATACTAGTCTTTTGCTAAGCATCTACATCTGCATTTATTTGCATTATTTTGTCAGAGCATATGGAATGGGACCTCACTAAAGGGGCTTGTTTTTCCTTTTCCTCAGGCTTTATTCATTCGTATTCTGGATTATCTAATCATTTGGGCTTTAAATATCTAGAGTTAGAAAACAGATATTTGGCTATGCCTAATTCAGAAGAATTAGACAGCTTCTAGTAGGACTGACGTGTTCAACAGCTGCCAGAATAACATCAGCCTTCAATAAAATGTCTTCACTGTTTTATAATTGTTAAAAAAAATGAGTAGAGTTAGTAACTAGAATGAAAGCATTTAATTGGTGCACAGAGTGTACTGAATCTATTCGTTAATTGGACTGCCTTAGAAACAATCCCATTCTCAGCCTGAATACTTGGTCAGGAGTCGAGGCCAGAGCCAGCATCCCCGAGCTTCCCCCCAGGCCAGTCCCAACGCAGGGGAAGCTTCCTGCGGAGACCTCCCCGGGCTCCTTAGGGGTGCTGCGGGGCCGGGCAGGGAGCACCCTGCAGCTCAGCCCCAGCGCCCTCCTGCCCGCACCCTTCTTGCCGCAAGGACTGCCCTCCGCTTGCGCGCCTGTAGCGCACTTTGCCAAAGCAGCCCTTGCCTGGAGGCCCTGCCGCAGTACAGAGGCAGCAGCACACCTCCCACGTGCATTTCTTCGTTATCCTTGAAGGGTTGATGTAGGAGGGCTCTGGCTGGGAGGGAGGGAGAAGGAAAAGGATCCCAAACGCAGAGAGATGCGCAGACACACACAGGGCTGGGTCTGCAGCCTGGTTTGGCCTCAGTTAAGCCTGTGACTTAGAGAAGGTGTCTTACATTCTGGTGTTTAGCCTGACTCTAATTATCTCTCTGAACAGACTACCACAGCTAATTTATTTTGAACAAAGCTAGAAATAAAAGGATAATCAGGTTATCCCAAATGACAGCTGCAACATCTGTATTTTCTGGTACACTGGGCACATTTGATGTACTGAATATTGTAATGAGGCTGAAAAACTTGTCAATGATATTTCTTTTGTCCCTTTCTCAAAGGAGCAATGGTAAGTTCTCCAAAAGAATATTAATTGCTGCAAAGCGTGGGAAACAGCACTTTTCTGCAACAATATTTGTTGTTTGCTTCTGACTTTCCGCACAGAACCCTCTCACCACGGCAGCCAGCACGCGCGCTCCCATCTCTCACCCAGCCAGGGTGCAGCAGCGCTCAGGAGCCTTCGAACCCCCACAACACAGTGAGTTCCCAGCCAAAGACCTTCGCTGGGCTGCCAGCAGCCGCCAGGGCAGGATCACTGCACCGCCCGGCCTGACCCTGCGCCCTTAGGTGCTTTGTAGGCAGGCTCCAGGCAGGGCAGCCGGTGCCCGGGTGCCCAAACGCCCTGCAGCCAGCTCGTGCCGCCCCGCTGTCTCTAGCGGGGCAGAGGCGGTGGCAGCTCAGCCCAGCACCCCCCGCCTGGGGAGCAGCAGACATCCCGGCGGTGCTGCGTGCTGCACCGCTCCGCCTGCCCCTCGCCTGCCCCAGGGGCACCCGCTTCCAGGCACCCAAAGGGCCTCCGCTGCTCTCCTCCAGTCACCCCTGCAGGACCCCTCTTCTGTGAGCGTGGCCACACAGAGCACTGCTCTGCAGAAGAGCTGCAAATCTGCCTCGGTGCCTCCTGAGGCCACCAGTGGCTCCACCACCACCCAGTGCATCCAAACTGGCTGGCAGGAAGCACCCCCTGGCCCGGAGCCCCAGCACCCCGGGTCTGCACGCAGGGAGGACTCACCCACGGCCAGGAAGTCCTGGGTCTCACGAGGATTTTGGAATGGCTCCAGGACTGCAAAGCCTGCAGAACAACGATGATTTTCTGTTTACGCTTATTTTTGCTTTCAGCCTTTTAGCTCTGCTTATTCTACAGGGGGATTATATGCTATTCTCCATCAGGTTATTGCTTCAGCATTTAGATTTCTTTTTTAGCTATAAACCTATTTTCTACACTTTTTCAAGGAAAGCCGCAGCCAGCACTGACTTCCTGCTAATAGGTTTGGGCTGAAGGCCGGTCAGGTCTCCTCCCCATGGCCAAGGCAGGAGAGGGAGCTGAACGCCCTCACACAAGGACACAGCAGCTCTGCTGGCTTTGAGGGTGGATACTCTTCCTTAAACCCTGATAAAAACAAGGGCAGAGCTCCCCATGAAGTGCTTCTGTTGCAGCTTTCCTCTTTCTCAAAAGTGTTGTTGTTTACATGAAAATTTTTAGTACAGGCTTGACTGAGTCTCCTGTTAAGGTCGGAACCACCATGGGAGCAAATCTGTACCTGGAAATATTTATGGCCACAAAAAGCAAGCTGCGATCTTAACAGATAGCCCCCTACCCCAAATCTCAAACACCCCCAGTACACTCCGGCAGCTGGAGCACAAGACAGCAAAGCCACTAACTCCAGCACCATAAGATGTTCCAAGGAAGATCCTGGCACAGTACAACCCTTCCGCCTTCATGCTCTCTCGTCCCAAACACAGAAACAGGCAGCCAAAAGGAGCTGTGGAGCTCTCTTTCTTTTATACTAATTAATGGTTATTGCTTTCCGCTGTGTGCCCAGCTGCTGCTCCTTGCCCTTAGTCCAAACTGAAAGCAGTTTGGTAATGGGATCTCCATCCCCTGTGCAGCAGCGCTGTTCTGAGAACTGCTCTTCCCCTGGGAAAGCTTCCTCAGAGGTTAATATTTTATAGCTATTAAAAACGCCTTGTGTCTTTCCTTCAGCTCTCTGCGAAAGTGGCAGCTGGCAGTGTGCAGGCACCCTTGCTGGGGGTACTGGCAAGGCTGTTGTCCTTCTCGCCCTTGCCTGGCCCTTCCCTGTGCCCCGCAGCCCTGTCCCCACCCTCTCCCGCTTTGCCCCACATATCACAAAGATGCAGCGGCGGCTGCCAGGTCCTCAGCTCCGCGGGAAGTTTTGTGTGCTGGTCTGGGAGCGGGGCCCCCGGCTGCTTGGCCGGGGCAGGACGGGGCGACCACCGGGCGGGCGAGCAGACCTGCGCGAGCGTCCCCCTGCACAGGGACGTCCAAACGGGCCCTTCCCACGGGTCACGGCCAGCTGCCTGCTGCAGCCAGGGGAACTGCACCTGCCTGCCAGCTTACAGCTCATCTCCTCATTTCTTCACATGGATTCCCAGCAAAAGTGACTGGGCAAGCACCCTCGGACCACGCTGCCGATGCAGATCTCTGTGCCAGCTGGGGAGATTTCCAGTTCAAAAGAATTAAACTGGGAGTGGGCTCAGATAACCTTCCGTAATTTGCTAGTTTTCATTTAAATTTGGCTTTGTGCTGCTTTGATGAAGGAACATATTAAAGCCAGCGTGGCTGACATTTTTTAAATAAATTCCAAGATGAATTCCATGCATATCCTGCATTAATGTATAAGGTGGAGATAGAGGCTGGGGTGAGCTGAAGCAGAAAGTATACTGTAAATTGAAGCTTGGCATTGAATATAAATGGCAAAGGTTGCTGACTGCCAATAACAGTAAATCAGGTTCAAACAACACAAGGCGATAAGGCTACAAGATGAATTGCTGAAATGCTGGAGTTTGGGGAATCGCTCAGGGCCCGACTGGCCAGGGAGGCAGTCATTCACCTACAGCAGCGGTTCCTCCGCGGGCAGCGAGCCTGCGACGGCAGCGTGGGCTGCCCCAGCGTGGGAAGGGGACACAGCAGTGCCTGGGGACAGGGCAGTGCCCGGGGGGACACAGCGGTGCCCGGGCCCGCCCCACGGGAGAGCAGCAGCGGGGCAGAGGGGCTGGCGCCGAGCTGCTGCCCGGCTCTGCAGCACAGAGCGAGCGGAGGTCCCAGCCCTGCCTGCCTGGCTCCAGACCCTCCACTGTAGGTGGAGGGCTCAAAGTTGTTTGTATTATGCACCAGCTGATTTGCTTGGGAGATAATGAAGATAGTTAATATTTCCTTTATGCCTGAGACGTAACTATGCTGTGACAGGGATTCTTGCAGAGCTGCAGGGGAATGTCCAGGGAATTTTCCCTACGGGGCAGCAGCTGACACCTGGAGAGAGCAAGCAGCTCTTGCACAGCTCTGCCACCGTTCCCCTGGAGCATCCCAAAATCACGCACAAAGCTTCCATCTGCTGCCCGTGCCAGTGTTCCCGCGGCAAGTGAGCAAGCTCTCTCTAGACTCAACCCTTTCTAGGGTGGAAGCTTGACATTATAAAATGAAATTCCCAGCTCCCTTCACCAAGCAAGGAGAGATTGCCCGAGTTAAAGACTATAACTTCCAGCAGAGGTGTGCACACACTGGGCAGTGCCTGAGGTCCATCCCTGCAGAAGATGCTGTGCCCACCCGACCCATGTCCCCAGCTGCCTCTTCTGGGCTCTGCTGGGGTAGCACGGTGGTCAGGACGGAGAAGCCAGGACTGGCACAGCGACACACGGTGCACGAGTGTCCCTGCCGGGACGCCGGGTCCCCGGGAGCGGCAGCGGCTGGCCGAGTGCATCCCAGAGTGAGAACATGGAGCAGAGCCCACCTGCTGTGGGGGAGAGGGAGCCGCTTGGTGAGCTGGCTCTGGCTGCAAGGAGGGGACCTGGTGGGCTTGGCTGAGGGGTGGGAATTGCTTCGGGATGAAGGTTGATTGCAGTGGGTGCTGCACAGCCTCTGTGGTGCAGGCACAGGACGCCCTTGGGCTGCACATCTGTCAGCTTGGTGCATGCTGCAGCTTCCTGGGGACCAGCAACATGGCTGGCAGCAGAAAGAATCTGTAATTTGAGGGCCTGGATGAAAATCTGTGAGTGAGGAACTCTCAGGATGGCTGGAGCTTTGTGGTGGGATTGCACAGACATTCTTCTTACAATGAGCACATCAAATGCGCTAGGAGACTTCAAAGCTCTGTAGCTGAGCTTTATGAGGACAAAAACCCCAGCAGTGTCAGCACCGTGAAAAAGAGAAAGCTCAGAGCCTGCTGGATATAGGAGAATAGAAATGAAGGGGGCTGCGGGCATCTCGCCTGCCCAGATGTTCGGGCACGCAGGGGGATGTGAGGAGGCGGAGGGGAGCAGCTGGGCGGCGGGGCCGGGAGCTGCTCATGCCCCCCCCAGCCAGGGGCTCTCCCCTCGCTGCTGCTGGCTGTGTCCCCACTGCAGGCCATTTCGGCATGTGGGGAGATGCTGGTTTACAGCAAATGCTGCCTTGTGCCATGGCAGGAATTTTAAGTGTCTCTCCTGGGGACGCGCCATGCACGCAGGGAGGAGCTCCCAGGGGAAGGTGCGGGAGTTAAGGAGTTTCTGAGGCTTTTGGTCTCCAGGCCAGCACACGTAGGGAAGGGTAATTTGTATAAGCAGCATGAGGTGAGTGGGGAGAAGAAAGAAGATGACCACAGAGAGACAGTTTGAGAAATGAGAAGACAGACCTGAATGTTTTTGTAATGAAGAAGAAACCTGCTCTAAGTAGTTTTCGATTAATCTGCAGCTAACTGAGCTCATTAAATTGAAATTATTTCATACAGGGCCACGAGAGAGCGCCTGAGAAAAGCTCTTCTGGAGAACAAGGAGGTATTAAAACCCTGCATTGCTGGCAAAGTTTGGCCTCACATCTACCCCAGCAGGAGAGATGTGTGTGAGATCGGCTGCCTGCCCCTCGCCCAGCCCTCCGTCCTGCGGCGGGCTGGTGGGCGACGGGCAGCACGCCGGGCGATGCCCTGGGTGGGCACCTGCTGCGCGCCCTCCCCGCCGCCCCCACCCAGCCGCTGGGCACTTGTGCTGGCGGTGCTGGGTCCCAGCGCTAAGGAGCAGAAGAAGCTGCAGGTAGGCGTCTGCTCAGGATTTGTCCCGAGCGGTTCCTGCAGCCCAAGGAAAAGGCCGTGACTGACGGCAGCTGAGGCAGGATGACAGCTCTTGCTAACCAGACCTCAGGATCTGAACTGGCTCCAAGTTCTCCAGGGAAAACCAGCCAGGCTGGGGTGCTGCGTGTGACACTTGGCTGCAGCACTCTGTCCTCAAAGGCAAAGCTGCTCCAAGGTTACACAGACAGAAATCTGCGTGGCTTACTGTAAGTACTAATCCCATGTCTGCTGCTCAGGAGCAAGCCCTGATTTTGTAAAAGTATCCCCCAAATTATCTCTGTCTGCACTCTCTTCCCTAACTGGATTTTGCCTTGACAGCAGCCTGATTCCTCTGACCTGGAGGATTATTCCACATTTGTGCTGGGAAGTGAGAAAAAACAGGGCCAATCAGGCCTGGTGGGAACAACAGAAGGCAAATCCCAGCTGTCTTCCTAACATGTCCCTAATAATTAAAACCTTTTAACATGATAATTTTGCAAACGGATTGATCTCAAATGAGTCTGACAACCAGTCTGCACAAGGAAATTAATCCTCCCAACCCCAGCCTGGCAGAACCCAAAGTAAGGGGGCTTTCACCACAGACAGGGTGAGTCTTGTCCCCCTTGGCTGGTTAGCGCTTCCCACAAGGAAGCAGCAGCACAAGCGATGCACGTGCTTGGGGTTCGTGGGGCAGGAACGGGCCCCAGCCTGGGGGAGGCAAAAGAGCAGGTTGGGGTGGGCAGCTCTGAGCCCGCAGAAGGCGGAGGCCCCTTGTGGGAAATGATGAGCATTCACTGAAGCTCCTTGGAAGTGCCATTGCCTCTGCTCCTTGAGGATCAATTTCCACTCTTATCACCACAGTAATGCTCTCTGCGAGGCAATATGATTTTCTTCTATGTAAACAGCAATAACTTCAGAATTACTCAGGAAAGACAGAGACCTCAAGAGATGTTTAAATTACTGGCTATCTCATTAATCAAACACAAATGCAAGACTAGCAAAGGCTCTCATTGCTGAGCTGGAAAATGCTTAAATTCATTTACTGAGGCAGCAGGGAAAACCAGATCCCTGCCAAAGACTGGGGGGTCTGCGAGTCGGGAGGTGGCTGCTGGCTGCTGATGTGCAGCTTTTGCTGCAGTCGTTTACAGGCTCCCGAGCCCGCGCTGGCCCAGGTGCGAGTTTTCTGCTTAGGTTTGCACCGGCCTCGTCCTGGGCTGGGCTCGGCCCCGCGCCCAGGCGCGCGGGGCACTGGATGCTGGGCAGCCGCCCCGGAGCTGCGCCCCGCGCTGCCCGCACAGCCGCTGGGCTTGGGGTTGCGCACGATCTGCCGGGATCTGCGGGAGCGCCGGCGCGAAGGAGCCGGGGTGAGTCTCCAGCCAGGCTGCGCTGCATGCAGATGGGACAAGAGCCACGAGAGCTGTAGCAAGGCTGTGCCGTCTATCCTCCTGGGTTGCCATGCCAACGAAGAGGAGACAAGAACCGATTTAATTTGCAGAATCACCTTCTTGACACAAAATCCAAGCAGCTTGTGAGGAGTAGGGTGAAAGATGTCAAGGGAGCAGGGAGAGATTCTCCGTGCCGCTCTGCATCCAGCGTACGGCTGTGTTTCGTTTCAGAGAGGTCTCCGACACCTCTGCTGCAGAGCTGGAAATACAAGAGCCAGATACAAGCCCAAGGGAAGGTCACCTGGCTTGTCTTTGGAAAGCACCTGGGAACCCACTGGAAATCTCAGCGCAAAATACATCAGGAGCTGAGCTTTGATACGGCACGGCTGCGTCACAAGCGGGAAGCAGTTTCCAAGGCATGGAAATGTCTTCACCTCAGACTCTCCCCCTGCCTTCTTCAGAAAGACCCGTGCAGTGGGGAGCTGGGCACGGGCTTTCCTGTGCAAGGTTGTGCTCTGGTCAGCTGCAGGGGCCCACGAGCTGCTTGCTCCAGCTTGGTCCTCTGCTTTCCCCAGCATCTCCTGATAGACCACTGCAAAATCCAAGGGCTTTGTTCTGAAGCATCAGTGAGGAAGAAGATGTAAAAAAGAAAAATGATTTCCTCAAACATCCTGTGGTGATGCTCGGTCTTCCCCTGCCATAGCTCTGCTCCACCCTTCCTCCCCACCTCTGTTTGCGCATTCAGCCACCCTGTGCATTCTGCTCTAACCCCGATTATAAACTCCTTAAAGAGGCCCTGTCACCAGATGTGTTTGCAGGGTGCACGGGCAGGCACCGAGCTCCTGCCTGTGGTTCTTCCATGCCAGTATGATGGATGTGATTTACAAGAGTAACGGTGGACACAGTGTCCTCAACAGCACAGCATTTAATTCTGTGTTCCTGCTTAAGCCTCTGATGGGAAATCTGAAGAAATATAGATTGCTCTTGGAAGGAGTTTTGGAGTTTTCATAGCTGTCTTGAGCACCTAGGTTCACAGGATCTGGTCAGATTATCTCAGCATTGGACTGCCATCACCACCAATCAATATCCCAAATTACCTCTTCACATAGAAGGTGCTTTGCTAATTTTCATGGATCCCCTGTGTTTCATGCCCTTGGTGTCCTGTCATGCACTGATAGTTTTAGTCCACAAGCTACAGCACAATATGCTTATGAGTAATAGCATCTTATTGGAGTGTAAAGATCTTCCTATTTCACTGATTTATCCTGCATTTAAACTAATTCAAAATTCACTTACTTCAAAAAGTACTGGAAGCAAAATGCTCTCTGTAAATAGCCTAGCTTTTTCTAAACTGATATTGCTGAAAGGGAAGATGGAATAACTTGCACTATCTATTTTCTCTTGGAGGTAGCATCACTGTATTATTTTGACTGTTTTCCATAACGAGGGCCATAGTTGATTCTTTTCTGTAAAAGAGTCTTATGGACTTGCAAGGACTGTTTGACCTTTATATCTGAGTCTTTAGAAACCCTGCACAGATTAATCTGAAGTTTGCTTAAGTGGCCAGTTAGGGAGTCACTTTTTTTTTCAGCTCAGTGCATGGCGGATTTCTGAATCACAAAATGCCAGATATCCAAACCCAATCCCCTGTGATTCATGCTGTGGGGTCTTTTTTGCTTTCCCTTTCCCCACACATTTTAGATACTCTTTCAAGTTTATGAGCTGTCACTTCTCACATCATGGAAAAAAAAAAAAGCAGAGCCTGGCCAGGACTGGTCACATTGCTCAGCTGTGACAGAAAGCTGCAAAGCTAGAAATGTGCAAATAGACAAGACAGGTCACAGGAAGGCAAGCACTAGAGCCAGCCACCAGGGCAGTTCCTGTGACCCACAGGACAGGGATGAGGAGAGCAAGGTGGGAAATCCTCACAGCAGAAGGGTCACGATGATGCTGGCTCGAGCATCTCTAGCTCCATCCTCTGCCCTTTCCCCCATGGCCTGAGCCCTTCCTTCTCAGTCACTGCCTCCAGCCTGGGCCAGCACAGGAGCACCCCAAAACCCAGCCTGTAGGTTTGGGAGGTCCCAGGAATCGAGCTGGTGCCACAGCAAGAACACCCTGTCCTGACTCAGTGTCACAAGCTCACAAAGGATGTCCAGCTAGCACACTGCAGGGCTTTCCTGTTCCCAAATGAAGCCAAATGTTTTACATGAGCCAACGCTACCTAGGAATCACACCTACAGCTGGACTAAATTACAGGCTGAACGCATTTAGTGTATTCTAGCGCAGCAGAGGACAAGCTCAGATTGCAAAGTTTCTCAGAGATGGTTGCGTGCAAATTGGTGAATGGGTGGTAAACGTCCGTTTTGTTTCCTGGCCCTTTTCATAATCCCTTGATGTTCTGGTCTGCTGGAGCAGGGCTGCTCCACCATGTGCAGCTATGGGATGCAAGCTACCGTGGCCAGGGAACGCTTTCGGAGGCAGGAGTCCCTATTTCCAGTGGGTTCTGAGGGTTTCCTGTGAACTAAACTGTCCAAAAAGCTTTTGCTCCCTTCCTGCTTTCTCTCTCATCCGTTGCCTCTGGCAAAGGCTCAGATGTTCTCCGAGACCTCCACTGGGAAGTGCAGCAGTTGCCCCTCCCGCCCACCTCCGTGGGGTGCTCGGGGTGCTGGTGAGCATTGCATCCACCACCCTTGGCAAGCGCTTTGCTCGTCCGTGCAGCCCCGGGCAGGCAGTGGTCTCCCTCGGCCCGCAGCCAGTGAAGGAGCCAGCCCTGCCTGCCTTGCAGCGCGCTCTGCGGGAGGTCTCTGGCTGTGCCTGCAGTGTTGCTGGCCAGATGAGGCCCCGACCCCACATCAGCAGCTGGCTGGTAGCCAGATAATGACAAAACAACAGACAGGTTTGTTAAATTTAATATCTCAACAATATTTCCAACAGGAGAGAACAAGAACTTCTCATTTCTGAAGGAGGAGAAATGACTTCAAACTTCGCTAAATGTCATCCCAGGCTACATTAACTGCTGTCTTGCTCAGAGCCTGCAGTCTAGTTGGTCGTATGGGGCTTGGAGCATAGTTCATTTCCCCACTTGAAATTCAGGTATTATTTGTGTCACAGTGGGTTAGGGATATATCAGCAGAGGTTTCTTTTTCTAGACTGTAGAAGATACCAGAACCAAGGAAGGCAGATGTGGTATCAAACTCCAGTAAATGAATAGTCATAATCACTTAATAATCCTATTTCAGTCTCAAGAAAGATCATTCGAAATCCTAAAAGAAAAGAGTCCCTGAGCAGCCAAGAGAGCAGAGCCCCATGTAGTAGGTGGCATGGGTGTTTCTGAAGAATAAATCTGAGCAGGAACACACTGGGTACCTTGTTACCATGCAGAGAGTGATAAATTAGGCAGCTCACAGAAGAGCTACAGAAATGATGAGGGAGGTAGAGGATCCATCTAATAAGCAAAGATTAAATTACTGAAATTGGCAGGGTTTGACTGAGTGGCAAGCGAGGAGGGGAGGAGGAGCTGTGCCAGGGAAAGGAACGTATGAGTAAGAACAGGGATGATTTACAGAGATTCACGCTGGGCATTGCTGCTGCCAATGAAGGGCAGAAGATCGTGGGTTGGTCCTGGGAGGCCTCATTGCTGGATCCCCGTAAAACCTGATGCTTATTCAGCAGGGGCAACTCCACACCCTGGCAGTAGCGTGAAAGCCCTCCCAGCGGAGCATCCAGCTACTGCCAGGGCTGCGGCACGCAGCGACGAGCAGCAGGTGCCATGCGGAGGCCTCTGCGGCCACCCCTCACTACGAGATGAAAGGCATCAGGTGCTGAGCCTTGTCCAGGGCAATGCCAGCATCGGGAAGGCTGGAGAAGCGGGGGATTGCACAGCCTGGCAGGAAGCAGAGCAGCTTTGAAGCAGAAATCTTTTAAATAGCCTGTGCCAGCTGCGAGCACACTATGCCGTGGCTCGGTGGTGGTCACTGAGCATGCACACGCTTACACCCCTCCGCAGTGCTTAAACCCACGCCTCGCACTGTTGCCTCCTCCTTCACAGCCACCCTGTAGCCCGGGACAGCCTGATACCCAGACTGTGAACGTGGGCAGGAACTGCTCAGTTTCCTAACGGTCTGCGTAGACCCAAGCAAGTACGGAGGATGCGGATCCTTGACTGAGGTTGCCCCAAGCCAGTGCCCTGGAAATGAGATCTGCTCGCAGAGCAGAGAAATGCAGATCTGCTCCACTCCGTGCCTCCTCTGGCACTAATGCCCTCTGCCACTCTGTTTTGGTCTGCAGCTCATTAAGCATGAATAAATAATGATTTTTAAAGAATTGGATAAGAAGCAGGGCTTCTTGTTCTGTGGTTGAGGCCTTTTGTCACAGTGGCTAAGAATGTGTTACCTGCCCGGTCAGCGGGCCGCTGGGTAAATCCCTCTGCAGTGCCTCTTCTCGCTCTCAGCAGGACCTGCAGCCCGCCTGGCTGCCCCTCGCCTCATGGCTGCGCAGACCTGGGTGGCTCAGCAAAGGTCTCTCCAGGACTGCAGCTTGTTGCCTGAAAGTGTCTGTCCCTCCTGCCCCTTCTGCCACAAGCACAGAGGTGTCCTCTGCCAGGCACAGCTCCCAGTGGAGCGAACTTCTGCAAAGGCACTGGCGGAGCAGGGGCAAATCCCGGGATCTGAAGCACAGCCAGGTTCTGGTGCTGGTACAGCCCTCTCAGCTCTGGGGGGAGAGTTTACACTGGCAGCGCTGCTGGCCACCAGAAGTTCTTCCACAGAATAGGGACAAAGTAAGTGAGGCGACGGTGTCTTTGCTCCGCAGGCCAAGCATCAGTGTGCAATGGAGAGGGAGAGCCCCTGGGCTGGCAGAGCTCTGGGATGGGGCTCCGGGGGAGACGCATCCCTTTGGACACCGCTGCAGAGGCTAGGCTGGCCACCGCGTCTCCAGGCAGCCGGTGTGATTGCCACGGTAACACAGTCCCACGGCGAGAACCTCAGAGAGCAGCACGAGCCAAGCTGCCCGAGGTAGATCTGGGAGGCTGGCACGACTGTGCTGGCTCAGTGGCACCTTGCCATGGACAGTCATCCTTGGTCTGCGAGCGCGCACGCGCCACAGGCGTCCTGCACCAGAGGCGGTGATGCCGTGAAAGGCTGCAGCACGGTGGCCCAGCACACGCCTCGGGCAGCCCAACCGCCTGGCCAGTGCGTCTTCCTCCTGGAGTGGACCGTGCAGCTGGTGAAGGGCATTTTAGAAAGCACGGTGTATGTTGGCAAAACACCTCTAATCCAGCCTCCTGATGCAGAGCTGGCAGCAGGCTGCGCTGCGGATGAGGCATATCCAAGGCCCTGGGCTCCGTGCTGTTTGGCAGATATGTGCCACCCCTCCCCAGTCCGGGATTTGTCCCAGTGATGTAGTGGCCAGAGACTCCTCCAGCATCAAGTGAGCAAGGCACCAGCAGCATCAGTTGAGGGACTCAGATGCTGAGGGGGAGATGCCAGGCAGTCTCCTGGCTGTCCTGCTAATCTCTCGCCCTTGGCCGGCTGGCTGCATGACATCATGATGACTCAGAATGAGGTCACTGCAGCCAGCAGCACTGCAGTCCACGTCAGCTGCAGGACATGCCGTGCTCCGGCTGGCAGCTTGCTGCGCAGCCGCAGCTGCCCTGCAGGCAGCCCTGTCCTCCCAGCGGCAGCCTCAGCAGCCAGGCATCGCCGGCCTCTGCAAGCCTCCAGCCCCAAGCACCGGGACAAGAGCACATCAAAGCTGAGGTCGAGATGCTCTGTAACCACAGGCAAACCTCTTGCTCCCTCCCTGCCTTGGTTTCCCTTTCTGTAGCCAAGCGATTACGTACCCAGCCACCCTGCAAATGTGAGACTGCTTCTCTGCCTCTGCTGCTTTCCCCTTTCCTACCATCACTGCTGCTTTAGCATAGGTTGGAGACAGCCAGTTAATGCTTGCATGCAGTGTGGCTTTGCCATGTCATCCTGTCGTGTGATCAGCAAAGGGTTTCCTTTGCAAACCCTGGCCCTAATTCTGCAAGAGCAGGAGATTATCTCCTGATAATGTGCGGATAAAGCCACTCACCCACTTACTCTAAGTACCTGACAGACGGCATGGGTCCCGCAATGCCCTTCCTAAATGGACAACAGCCTGCTCCCGTGCTTGTCAGTGAGACCCAGGGCCGTCGTGAGGTGACCTGGAGGCTTCAGCCCTGAGCAATAACCAGGGCTTGTGGGATGGTGAGAGGTTGCTCAGGAGCAGTGGGGTCTAAGCCTCCGGCCACGGCAGAGTAGGACCTTGGTGTGCACCCCCCTTTGTGGGACGCTCAACAAGCTGAGCCCCTTGTAGCCTCACAGCTTGGGGCCGCATCTCCCGGGGTGTCTGCCAGCACTTGGCACACGCTGCTCCTCCGAACCGCAGCACTGGTGACGCAGGTGCCGGTGGCCCCAGGGCTGGACATGCTGCGAGCCTGGTGGCTGCAGCCATCGTGTTTCTCCATCCCTGTCTCCTGCACGCAGGCTCTGCCCTGAAGAGAAGCAAGGCTGGCTCTCCCCACAGTGCCGCGCAGATCCAGATAGCCAGCGGGCTGTTCGGTGGAGATGACAGACTTGCAGGAAAAGCGAGGGGGAGGAGGGGAGAGCCCCACCACTGCATGCACAGCAAGGATTAAAGGGAGCTGATAAGTAATTTGAGTGTTTAGCAATGGAAGGAAAACTCCTGGCTTCAACCTTTTCACAGTTATTTCCTAAGGGCTGGCTTATCAAAACAGCTACAGCAGAAACTCTGACAGACAGAAGGCCCTGCTTCCCCCAGCCTTTGCCACAACCTCTCTGATTGCACGTACGGGCAGAGCCAGAGGCCTTTACAGTCTTTGGCCATGCAGAGTGTACAGAAGGAGGCTTTAAGGGCTGGTGGGACCTTGAGGGGCCATCTAGTTCATTCCCGTGCTTGTGTCACCTGTGACTGCCCCTTGTCTAACCTCTTCTATTGCCTCCTGCCAGCATACACCTCTCAGACAAAATGGCTTTCCCTCTGGCTACGATGTTTTCAGAGCTATTTGCTGTATAAATCACGGACCACAACGTATTCATTGCATATACACTTTTCCAAGTCTGAGAGCTCCAGCGCGTTCCCTTTTTTATAGCAACTGTAATGATGCATCAGTAAAACAGGAGATTTGGTTTTTGAGCACCTTGCCCAGAGATGCTCTTCTTCCACCTTTTGTTAATTTTAGGCAACAAAGATGGATGCAGGTTCCTAGGCTCTACAGTTTAGATCACAGGAGCCAGTGCTAAAAGCCATTAGAACAAACATTTATTCTAAACCTGAAGCTATCTTCATGAATGGGAAAATGCTCTGACATTGTGGAATGCCACTGAAAAACATCCTGAGTGCCTTCTTGCACTGGGGTTTAAATGACATTGCATTTTTACTGTTTATTTTCTATTCAGTATATATTTACAGACTTCATTCATTCCCTGAAGGAGGTAGAGCACCATATGAATTAATCTACCTCATTTCAAGGTGTTTCACTGCTTCTGCTGACAAGTAAATAATGAAGAAGAATTATGGGAGTTCTGAAGTTTTCTGAAAAAATATATCTCTAGGAATGATTATATTCAAAAAGTGTTTGTAAAAGTCTGGAAATAAAGGTGATAGTCTGTAGAAGCTTACTTATTAACATAAGCAATAATTGGGATAGCAGCATATAGAGATTCACAGGCCAGAGACTTTCCTGCATGAACCATGTCCCCAGTTTACAGCTTAGTCCAGCAGGACCATTTCCTTTAAAAGTCTTCCAGTCTCAGAATAAAGACAGGTAATTGCCATATCCCTTCACAAATTATAACAAAAGTAAGTAAATTACTGTCCTTGTTAAAAATGCACACTTTTCATTTCACTCAAATGTGTCTACTTCCAGCTTCCCATCAATGAACCTTGTTAAGCCTTTATCTGATAGATTAAAGAGCCCTTTCTTGTCAAAGGTCTTCTTCTTAGATTGTGAATCACAACAGGAGCGTAGAACTGGAAAGGACGGCTTGGGCCATCAAATCCCATTTCCCTGCAATTGCTGGCAACCATGTTATAAAGTCCATTTCAAACTCAATCTTAAAGCTAATTGCATGTCTTGCCCCCAATACTCCTCTCAGGAATCTGTTCCAGAACAACATTTCTCCCACAGTTAGAAACCATTTCATTTCCAGCCAAAATGTATTTGTGCCAATTCATACCTATTTGTTTTTGTGCCAGCATCGCCTGTTATCTGAGGCCATTTTCCTCCTTCCTTGGTGTTCACCTGCCTGTGCGTTTAGACAGCAGGCATATGCTCCCCAGTCTTCCTCTCACTTCGCTAAATATGCCCAGGTCCCTCAGGCAGGCTCTTCAGTCCAGAGGTTGTCCTTGGAGTCTGGCTCTACCCCTGTACCACTCCTGATGCATCTTCCTGGAGCAGAAGTGATGAGAATGCTGGATGTTCCCATGCCTAAACAACAGCCAGACCTCACCCTTCCCTGCCTCGGAGTGGAGCTCTGCTTCCCCTTCACGAGCCAGGCCGTCAGCCTTTGCGAGGTACCCACCAGGGGTGAGAGACCCTTGTGCTGACGGGAGGCACAGCAACATCTCAGAAAGGGCTTTCCAGTCTATTATGTGGGAAAAACTGCTCTAGTTAGAGTCTTGCCTTTAGTATGTGCAGAGTCAAGCCCTACCAGCTGGTGCAGAGAAGGGTTCCCAGCTGCCTGCCATGACTTATTGTCAGATGTCCCCACAACCAAGAGCTTAGCATGGATCTCGGTGCTGCTGTCCCTTGGAGATGAGAGTGCCACAGGCATGTCCCGCATGCTGGGGCAGCCACAACTCATGCTAAGTGACGGGGACTAAAAGGAAACCACATCTGAGCAGAGGCTGCTCCATGGCTGCCCACCACAGAGTTCCTCCACCTGTCTCCAAAGCAACTAGTCTCGACCCCTGCCATAATATGGGGAGTGAACTAGATGGACTCTGACCTATCCTGGCAACTCCCACATGGGGCTAACAGCACCAGCTGGCCTCAACACCTTCCTGAATGCTTGGGAAACACTCTTGTTGCTAATGAATGTGAATAGAAGTGTGCAGGTATGCAGTGTAAATACATGAGCCTTTAAAAACAGAACTGTCAAATAAAGTGTTACGCTCCATCAGCTCCTATTGCATCCACTCACCAAACACCACCAGACGCTTGGATAACACTCAGATCTGCTCATGGATGCGTTTGACATCCATACTGGAGAAATACACTTTTTATGATGAATAAAAAGAGTCAGAGCCCAGGCAGCAGGTATTTAAGGCTAAACCACTTGTTTTAGAGGGTTTTACATTCTGGTTGTAAAATTTCCTCTGGGCTGGAAGCTGGTGCCCAGGAAGAAATATTCTTTCTGTTATGTATGATTTGCCTGCAAATCCTATTAGTCTTCTGTGCAGCACATCACAGGAGAAGAGACACTGGAATGTCAGACCAGGGCATTTTGCTAAGCACTGTGGTTTAGATGTGTGCTTAGTATAAGAAAGATCAAAGCACTGTGACTTCATTAAGTGGTGTTTATTTTGAGGTTTATCTTATATTTTTGGAATTGAAAACTTTTTTTTTTTTGAGGAAGAGGAGGAGGAGGAGGGAGAGGAGGAAGTGAAACACTCTCTTGTATAGTGAGAATGGGTCATCCACTGAACTGAATTCTGGTGTCTACTTTTAGCTGATGTTCTTTGGTGTGTTTTTCACACAGACCTGCTGTCATAAAGAAAAGCCCTGAATCTGCAGGGCTAATGGCATTGGCATTGACATTGGCAAACTCAAGAACAGCCTTACTGACTTCAGTAGATGCCCAATGGATTCTCCAATTTAGAATAAATGTATCTCCATGTATGAGGAGGATTCATGTCTCTCCAGGTAGACCTATCCTTATTATAAGAGTCATGTGACATTTAGGCTAAGGACATATACATGAGCTAAACAGAGCAGCAGAGAGAACCCGTGCTGCTCAGGGCTTCCTGAGGACATGAGCCTGCCCCCAGCACTGCAGCACATGCTCCCCTCCCCAGTGACCCGGACTGCACTTACTCTGGGTTCCCATTTCAGGTTCAAGTCTGATCGTTAAATTCACAGGAACCTTTCTGTGGGCTCAGCCTGTCCAAGGCAGGGACCATGTGTCTCCCCTCTTGGCTCCACAGAGCTCTGGGGGACAGCCCCAGGCCAGGTGCCTGGACACTGAGCACTGACTGCCCAATCTTCTTTCAGTATGAGGGTAGGAAGCTATGAGTGAGGGATGTGAGACTTTGCTTCTATCAGTTCAGGTTAGTCCCTTAACATTCACATTACTGTAATGCAGCTGAAAAGGAATCCACGAGTTACAGGAAATGATTTACAGGACACAAGACGCTGCATTTCAGAGGTCTCATGTGTATCATAAAAAATATATTATAAAGGAATAATCTCTATTGGAACTGGAGCTGCACAGAGAGAACACATGTCCAGCTGAGAGCAGCATTGAGCTTTTGTTCATTATGGGGAAAGTCTGTGCTCTTCATCTTATTTGATGAATATTTTTTCTCAGCACTCAGTATCTAGTTAATACTGGCACTCAATATTTTTTTCAAATGTTGCTTTTGCCATGAGATCAAGCACAGCTGAGACCCCAATGGCGTGTTGCTGAGGTGTTCCCTGCTGAGCCGCACAAAGTAACAGCAAGGTTTGGAGCAAACCCTGGACTTCCCCTGCAAAATCTAGGCCATGACTTGTCAGCTGGGGAAGCGTGAGGGGGTTCAGCCAGCTCTCTCCCAGCTAGCCCGTGCCCAGAGCTCCTCTGCGTGGTGGGATGCGCAGCTCCACAGTTTCCCAAAGCAGAGACTGGTGGAGAAGGGTCACTTCCTCCAAACACTCCTTCTGCTCACTGGCAGGATGAGGTACCCAGAACTCACAGCCACTTGAGGCTGGAAATGTACTGTGCTGGAGTCTGCAGTTTTCTAGCACTTGCTCAGAAGCCTAGCTGTGGCCCTCATGTGGGGTTAATATCCAGCTTCTCTGCACCCAAATCAGGTGCTGGCTTTGCTGGTAATCTGCAGCATCCAGATAGTGCTGGTGGTTTGGGGGTAGCAGGTGCAAAAGGTTAGATTTCTGCTCATTCACCTGTGAGGGCTTTAGCAAATTACTGTATACCTCCGTTGACCTCTGTACCACAGCAATACCAGTGCTGCCCAGCTGAGAGGGACCATGGCGGTCCGCACGTCAAGAGCTGTGAGATGCCCCAGTGCCACAATGCAACACCTCTGAGAGAGAGACACCCAGAAGACCCCAGAATGAGCGACAGGAGGAGGCTGAGAGACATTAAAGCATTTCTGCCCCTCACAACATCCTTGCTGAAGCCAAAGCTGAGAACTGGAGGTGGGAAGTGCCAAAATGCGGAGCTGGGAGGAGATGGTGGCTGCTCCAGAAAAGCTGTGAGGAGGGAGGCTCTCAGTCCCAGCCTGCTCCACCAAGGCTGGGGACACCGTTCCTGGATGAGCGGTGTGTGAGGGTGTAATCAGCCTCACCGAGTAGCGTGGCTCCTGGCACCTGGACTGTGCATCGTCTGTGCTCCCAATGGCCCTTAGCTCTGCTGCACCAGCACGCCAGCTGCTGCCTGCCCCCTCCCATGGGCTGCCACCTCTCCTCTGGCTCCAGGGAGCCAGCCGGCTGCCCTGTGAAACCCATCTGCTCTGCTCCTGATCCTCAGGGGGACAGAGCCCCTGGACCCCAGCCCTGCTGCGTGGGGCTGCCTAGAGCAGGAGAGGCATTTCCCAGAGGACCTGTTTGGGTGCTTCTCTCTGGGGAGCTGGGAGATTTGGACAGGAGCTGGGGGCACTGGGGTGAGAAGGTGACAATACAGAATGCGTTTTGGGGGGCCCGGAGGGGAGTAAGCAGGGCCAAGGGGTAAAGGAGCTGTGGCATGGCCATTTCTGCTGAGGAAAAGGAGAACGATACGTAGAGGATAGCTAGCGCTGCCTCCGGCCCTGGCGGCCTGCACCCTCCCCGGAGCCGTGA
>VXAL01013837.1:0-12354 GCA_013399475.1 Chauna torquata
TATGTCTATTTATACACGCGCAGGCATCCACTCGCACACGCACGCGCACGCATGGCCGGCACCCACCGCCTCACCCCGGGCTGTGCCCGGCTCCAACCAGCGGCAGCACTCGAACTCCTTGCGACCAAATCTGCCTAAAAAAACAGACTGCAGTGCTGGGAGCCCGGGCCAGGCCCCGCTCTGGCCGCCCCGTCCTCTGTGGCTGCCGGCCGGTGCCGGTGCCGGTGCCGGTGCCGAGGGCGCTGGCAGGTGAGCACGCAGGCTGGCTCACTCCCGGTCACCGTCTTCGCTGCTGCCTGGAAGGGAGCGGAGAGGCGGTGTAAGCAGGGCACTGGGCACATCATGTGCCTGTAGGGACCTGGTGGCCCGGGGGTGACTGGTCCCCGAGAGGACACAAGGGCAGAGCCAGGTGTCCGGGCTGCAGGGGGTGGCACAGGGGAGCAGCACCCTCCAGGGATGGTGGAGGGTCCCGGCCGCTTGGGGACCCCAGGGTTGGTACGCAACAGGGACTCACCTCCTATGGAGTCCATGTCCGAGTCGGAGACGTGGGTGATGGAGAACCGGGACACCGGGGCAGGCGAGACCGTGAAGCGGGAGAACTGGATGGGCAGCACCTGCTTCGCAGCCGGCAGCAGCACGGGCAGCGTGGAGACAGCCGGGTCGGGCTCCGCCGGTGTCCCCGTCAGCGAGGACATCAGGGACGGCTTCACCGGCATGAGCGGAAAGTCATCGTCCCACTCAAAGCCACCACCTGCGACACAGAGCGAGGGGGCTGGGGCTGAGCCCACCATGAGGTGGGGTGGGGGGTCACCCGCCCGGCCCTGCCACCACCCCGCTGCCCCCGGGCCCCTTACTCTCTTCCGAGGCGTTGCCATCCGAGGAGTCGTCTGAGGCACTCAGCCTGTCCGTGGGGCTGGCAGGGCTCGTGGGGCTCGTGGGGCTCCCGCTGGCCGGGGGCTGCCCCGAAGGCTCGGGGGCATCCGGGAAGCTCTGCTCACCCAGCTCCCGCGTGGGACTTTCCTGCGCAAGAGGAGACACGCTGGGAGAGGAACCCCTCGCTGGCAGCAAGCCTGGGGCTGAAAATGCCCCGGGGCCGTGCCCACCGCCTTGTGCCCTCACCAAGCTCTGCCCTCACCTGGTCGAAGAGGTAGATGGTGACATCGTCGTAGAAGGACACGGCCTTCTTCTTGCGCTCCAGGTCCTCGCAGAAGGCCTCGGAGAGCAGGCTGGGCATCTTGAGGAGGCTGCGCAGGTTCCTGCCGCTGTGGCTCTCGGCCACCACGATGGGCACAGCCGCCGGCTCCTCTTCACTCTCCTCGCTCTGCTCCTGGATGTTGTAGCAGCGCAGCTCCTCATCCGACTCGTCGCTGTCCTCCGTGTCCTCCTCCTCCTCCTCAGGCTCCTCTCGGCGCTCGGGGGCAGCCGGCCGTGGCTCCCGAGCAGACTGGAGCAGGGAGAGGCCCAGGGGGGCACACGCTGGCAACTCGCCCCCCGATAGCAGCACACTGGGACCCCCTGGCGCATCCCCTCCAGGAGCGATGCCCACCCCAGTGCCCTCTGGGGACAGCCCCACGTCCCCGAGCCCTGGCGTGGGGGACACAGTCTGTTTGCCCATGGCTGCATGTCCCTCGAGTCCAGGGACGCCCTCAGCCACGCAGGTCCCTCTGCCTGTCACCAGCTCCTCGGGGCTCACTGGCACCGGGGACAAGAAGAAAGTCTTGGGTGGCACAGAGCCTGCGGGGTTGCCACAGCCCCCCGGCACGTCTCTGTCGGGGTGCGGGGAGCTGCCCAGCCCTGTGCTGGTGGCTCGCTGCTCAGTGCTAGGCTCCTGTGCCGCAGGGCCAGTCGGGGCGTCCCCAGCCTCTGTCCCCTGCCAGTCCCCAGCGCAGACTCCCATGTCCAGTGCTTCAGATGCCACCACCGTGCTCGGTACTGCCAGTGGGCTGCCGGGTGCTCCTGGGGGGTGCAGAGGGTCCTCCCCCAGCCCGGGGGCTCGTCCCAGGTCCTGCACATGGGGCTGGGGCCCCTCCTTCTCCGCCTCGGGGGTCTCAGACCCGTCACTGTCCTCATCATCCTTGGGGCCGCGCTCAGCCTCAGCGTCGTAGTCGGAGAAGTAGGCAGAGTCGCGATAGGGGTTCTTCTCGGTGAGGCCATGCAGCTCAGCGCTGAAGGAGGCCGAGAGCCGTGTTTCGGGGGCCGGGCCATCACCCTCACCCCCCGGCAGCCCTGGGGGCGGCTTTCCCAGCTGGCCAAAGGCCTCCGGCTCTCGCGGCTCATGGGGCTCCTTGAGGACAAACTCGGGGGACTCGTTGTTCTCAGTGTCGTAGCCGCTGTCGAGTGCCTTGGGCTGGCCAGTGGGTGCGAAGGTGGTGGGGCTGAAGACCTCGCAGGAGCTGGCTGTGGACGGGATGTCCAGGGACTCCAGGGAATCAGGTGTCCCTACCTGCTTTTGCAGGGACTTGAATGCCGGGGCCATGTCCACTCGCTCCATGTAGTCCCCAGAGAAGTCGGTGAAGACACCGGAGGTCAGCTCCGCCGTGTCCTCATCACTCCCATCGTCCCCACTGGGAAAGCTGGCGCTGGAGAAAGTCTTCTCCGGAGTCCGGTCCATGTCGCTGGCAGGACACGTGTTGCTCTCAGCGGCAGCCTCCCCGGGCACTGGTGCCTCAGTGGCCTCCTGCGCAGGCTGGGCACAGTCTACACCAGGCTCCACAGGGGGCCTGGGGCTCGGGGCAGCGGTGCCAGCCATGGGGGCAGCCTCCCCCGGCTCCGGCACAGCCGTGGCGTGTGGCACGGGGCTGCAGACAGGGCTGCTCCCCTCCGTGCTCTCGGCCGGGCGGGCATCCTGCAGGCATGGCTGGGCCCCGGCTCCGGCTGCCGGGGCTGTGCCGGGGCCCCGCGGCGTGCCGGGGATGCCAGCCAGCGCTGCCGCCTGCGAGCGGCCGGAGGCTGATGAGTCACGGCTCTGCCAGGCCTGGCTCCGCGGGGAGGGCGAGCGGCACGGGGAGGAGGAGCCGCCGGCCGTGCTGGGGGGCTGATCCTGCCGCGGGCAGCGGAAGTCGAGGCCCGGGGGGGACCCCCCGAGCTGGGGCTGGCCACGCGGCACGGTGCCCAGCGGCTTGGCCATCAGCCCCCGGAAGGTGATCATGCGGCGGTAGCACCAGCTGTCGCCGGGCTCGCGGGCGGCCGGGCTGCTGCTGCCGATGTTGTTGTTGGAGGAGCTGTTGGAGGCCCAGGGCTGCTGCGGAGCCGCGGGGCTGGCACCCTCCGGGAGGGGGGCATCCGGGGGGCTGTCCTCGCCCAGCTCCAGCGCCACGCAGTCCGGCAGAGCCCCGCTCTGCCCTGGCGGCTGCCCGAACCCCCGGGGGCTGTAGGCGCAGTTCACCGATGGGGAGACACCCAGCGGGTCGGCGAAGATGCTGTGCTGGAAGCCGGGGACAGGCCAGTCCTTGCCGCCCGGCTCAGCGTGCTCCTCCTCCAGCAGGTACCGCTCGGCCCCGTGGCCGGGGGACGGCTCATAGACACGCTGCTCCTGCCCCGGGCAGGCGTAGGGGTAGTACTCGGCGCACTCCCACGAGCCCTCGCCCGCCGGCACGTGGCCCAGCAGCGGCTCCATGCTCAGGGAGACGGTGGGACTGCTGTCAGAGTCATAGGTGCTGCCGCCCCGCGTGGCCTGGGGTCTCCAGCAGGACAGGGGGCGCGGGGAGCCCCGCTCGCCCTCAGGGCTGTAGGAGCACATGGCGTAGTCCAGCTCTGCGCTGCCCTCGGCCGGCCCCTCGATGCGGATGTAATACTCGCTGCTGAGCGAGGGGCTGTGGGCGCCCAGGATGGGCACCACGCCGGGCGCCGGCAGGCTGGGGCAGCCCGGCTGCTTGCACTCGTAGCAGGAGGGCGAGACCCCCAGGCTCAGGCACCCCGCGGACGCGGCCGGGTAGTAGAGGTCGTGGTAGCGGGCGGCACTGCTGGGGCTCAGGGACCCCAGGGGCGCCTGGAAGTGCTCGGTCTTGGTGTGCTCCCACTTGTACTCGAAGTTGAGGCCGTGGCTGGTCTCCATGACGGTCAGGATGTCGTCCCCATCCGAGGGGAAGCCGTCGGCCGAGAACTGCTCCAGCAGCGGGAAGGAGGAGAGCTCGGCACCGTGGTGGCTGCCGCTGGCGCTGCTGTTGGGCTTCATGGAGTTCCAGCGCTTCTCGAACTCCTCCTCAGCCTCCGTCGCACCTTTGGCACAGAGGTAGGAGAGCAGCAGGTGCACCTCCTCGGCCGTCGGGCGCTGCTCGGGCTGCAGCCAGCAGAACTGCATCACTTCATACCTGCCGCAGCAAAGAGCGGGGGGCTCAGCACAGCCGCTCTGCTCCGGCTCCGGCAGCTGCTTCCCGTGCTGGAGCCGTGGCACAGGGCGGACCCCGCCGCAGCCACCCACCGCCGGGGGACAGGGAGAGGGAGGTGGCAGGATGCGGCCGCAGCCTGGCCTGGGCTCCTCACCAGCGCTCCGACAGCGACAGCTTCAGCTGGGGCTTGGGCAGCTTCAGCTGCTGCTCCTTGATGGCATAGGCGAGCACTTGCCGGTCGGAGTAGTGGTCGTAGGGCTGGCTGCCCAGCTCGAACAGCTCCCAGATGGTGACGCCCAGCGACCTGTGGGCACGGTGGGATGCTGGGGGCATGGGGAGCACCGCCATCCCACTACCGGCTGGCAGCCCCGCAAGCGATGTACCCCGATGTGTCCTGCCAATGTCAGCAGGTGCCAGACACCTCCCTCTGCACCTCTAGACCGTGCCGTGCCGGCAGCAGCCCCCCGCACACCCCCGCCCTGCTCACCAGACATTGCTGGCCTTGGTCTGGTCCACGATGAGCAGGTTGCCGTGCACTTCGTCGATGAGCTCGGGGGCGATCCAGCGCAGCGGCACCCACAGCTGGTCGGCCGTCACGAAGTAGTCGTCCTGCCAAGTATGCAGGGTCAGTACGAGAAGAGAACGTCAAACCTACACGTAAGGGACTGGCCACACCGTGGCACGAGCTGACCCAGCCCCACCGCCCGCTGCCACTGTCCTCCCCAGCCCCCCTGCGCCGGCCGCCCCACAGCCTCACCCCAAACCCCCGGTCCCCCGGCTCATGCTCTGCTCCCTCTCTCCAGCCCCCAGCCCCATCATGCTGCTCCTCCAGGCTCCCACCTCTGCTCTCTGCCTCCTCCCTCTCTGCCTGCTCCTGCCATCTCCCCATCCTGAGCCCCCGCCGGACCCCAGCCTCCTCCCCCTGCTCACACTCCGCCTCCCAGCCCCAGCCCTGAGATTTCTGCAGCTGCAGAGGGGCACGTCCAGCCCAGGCAGCAACATGGAGCCTCCGACGGGCAGGGGCACAGGGTGCTTGGTGGGAGCAAACCCCCGTTTGTGCCCACGGAGACCGGGCTGCCCCAGGAACGAGGGATGAGCCAGTGTGGACAGCCTGGTCCTGGGGCGCAGAGCATCGCTCGCAGGCTCTGGGGTGGTGGTCTCCGGGGCAGCACCCACCTGCTGTCCCAGCAAAGCCCACAGGCCAGGGGGCTGTCCCAGCACGTCGGGGAAGGGAAGGGAGAGGTGTGCACGGGGTGGGCGTGCATGAGTGTGTGCAGGGTGCGGGGCAGAGCCGTGTGTGCACAGCAGGTCCCTGAGCCTCCCCACACCCAAGTGCAGCCCCCTCCTCACCCAAACCAGCCTTACTTTGTACTTGCAGTGCGAGAGCCCGTAGTCCCCGATCTTGACGGTCAGGTCGGCGGTGAGCAGGCAGTTCCGCAGGGCCAGGTCGCTGCCAAGCAAACCCCCGGCGCTGTCACCACCACCATGGGGGGCACGGGGCACCCACCGCCCAGGGGCCGTGGGGCCACGCTTGGGCACCCCTGCAGCTGGCGGTGGGAGCGGGAGTGGGACGGCTGTGCGGCAGCCAAACACCGGGTGTGCCGATAACCAGCCACCAAATGCACAGCAGGAATTCCTGCACAGCACTCCAGCTGCGCCTCTGTCCGTCCGTCCATCCGTCACGCGCTGAGCCAAGCAGAAAGCAGATTTCCCGAGCAACGTAAGCCCTGGCACTTCCTACCCATGCAGCCGGGCACGGCCGGGCTCCCATGCTGGGCCACCAGCCCTGGCGGGGTGCACGCAGACAGGGTGCACGCCAGGACAGTGTGGGTGCATGGCAGGGAGACCCTGGGTGCAGCAGGGCCCACCGAGGCTGAGATGCCCACAGGAAACCCCCCTCCCCAGCACAGCCAGGCCCCCACATCCCCCCCAGCTGCAGCATCGTTCGCAGGGATGCACCCGAGCAGCCCTGCCCAGGTGGGGACGGTCCGGTGGCCCCGACGGCAGCGCTCCCCTTCCTCAACAAAATCACTGATGCTGGAGTCTCCGTGTGCAACTCACTCAGCACCAGGATATTGTTGGGCAGGAGGAGCAGAGGTGGGGTGGGAATGCTGGTGTCCTGGGGGCTGCCCAACCCGCGCCCCCCAGCCGTGGGTGCCAGCCAGCCTACCTGTGGATGTAGTTGTTCCTGTGCAGGTGCAGGACGCCGCAGGCCACCTCGCACGCCATCCTCTGCAGAGTCAGCGGGTCCGGGGCCATGGTGTCGGCCCCCCGGCAGCTCCGCAGGTATCCCTTCAGGTCACCCTGCAGAGCGGTGCCACTGTCACCCGGTCCCCTCCCGCACCCAGCCGGCAGATGCTGGCACTGCTCTCGGTTGGCGCCAGGGCTGAGCCATGCCAAGCAAGGCAGAGCAGTGCCCTGTGCCTCCCCGCCACGACAGCCCCCACTTCAGCAGCTTGAGCAGCTGCAGAGGCGAGCCAAGGTCCCACGGCCTTGTCCCTCGGGGACACGGGGGACTCACCAGCGGGCAGAACTCCATCACCAGCAGGTACGGGGTGACCTCGGCGCACTGGGCCAGGCACTGCAGCAGGTTGGTGTGCTGGAGGGCCCTGCGTAGGGCAAAGCAAGGGGCACGTCAGCACCGTGTGCCTGCCACGGAGCCAGCCAGAGCCGGGGGATGGCAGCAGCACCGGGGGAGCCCCCCTGGTGCGCGGGGGCTGCCGGGAACAGCTGGGAGCGGGTACCACCATGTCCCAGCACCCCAGGATGCGCCACAAAGGGGCACTTGTTCAGCTCTCACAGGGCACGGACCAGCTCCATGCCCCCCCCGCCAGTGCCCATGACCTCACTGCAGCCGGGGCTGGACACCAGCAGCTCCCTGCACCCGCGCCCTGCAGCCAGCAAGCCCCAGGACAGAGCCACGCTGCCCGGAGAGTTCAGCCGGGCACCCAGCCTCCTCCATGGGACAGCTCTGCTCGGCCAAATGTGGCACGGAGGGGACAGCCCGCAGCCTGGGGACAGGCTCTGTCCACAAGCATCCCCCCCCCGGCAGCCTGCTGACAGACGTGCCCAGCACTGGAGCAGCACCGCAGAGCAACCCCGGACCTACCTGTAGGGCTGCGCTTCCTCCAGGAACTGCATCTGGTCCTGCACACTGGCGCTCGCCTTCAGCTCCTTCACCACCACCTGGGTGCTGCTGATGCCTGAGTTCACTTCCCCCAGGAACACCTCGGGGCAAGGGGCAGACACGTCCCCCTCCATCCTCACCAGCACGCCCCATCCCTCACTCCCAGATTTGGTGTCCCGACGGGGGACAGGCAGTCCCCCGCAGCCCGTGTCCCACTGCGGCACGAGAGCTGGAGCAGCCCTGCACGGACCAGATCCTGCACGCGCCCTGCCCCGGCGCCCCGGCCGCACTCACCTTGCCGAACCAGCCATGCCCGATCTCCTTCAGGTACAGCAGGCTCTGCCGCCCCAGGTCCGCGGACTTGAGGAGCTGCACTGTAAAAGAGCACATCCAGCTGCCCGCGCGCCCACGCGTCCACCTGCCCGCCCAGCCCGCATGCGTTACCCGTTGGTCCCAGCCAAGCCCCGGCGTCCCCGCTGTGCCAGCCCACGCTGTCCCTGGCTGCTCCATCAGCACCGGGGGGGTCAGCCCCAGGCACCCCGCAGCGAGGGCATCCTCCCTGCCAGGGATCCTCTTGCAACTGTGCCGGCCCGGGGACATGGGGCACCGGTGTCCCCAAGCACTGGTTCCCTGCCCCTTCTCCTTCCCAGGGACGGGCAGAGGGGAGTGGAGCCGAGCTGGAGCTCTGGCATTTAGCCCCCTTCCCAGCCCCCTCCCAGTGCAGGTCCTGCCCCTCAAGCACCCATGCCAAGGGGCGCAGCAATGGGGCCATTGTTGGGCTGCGCCGCGCCGCCCCGCACCGCGCCGGCCCCGCGACACTGCTGCCATTCTCTGAGCCAGGGAGCGCGACAATGGGAGCGAGGGGGCTGTGGCACAGTGGCCCCCCCCCGGATTCCTCTCCCACTCGCTGGCTTGTTTACGCAGGACTGGGGCTGGTGGGTGTCATGGGACAGGGTGGCCCGTGTCCCATTGCTCCCTGGCGGGGATGCACGCTGCTCCCCTCGGTGCTGTGCGAGGGTCTGGGGGACAGGTCACCAGGGACCTTGTGCAGAGGGACAGTGGCAGCACTGCTCGAGGGACCTCAGCATCCTGTCCCCTGCCCGGGAGCTGCTCTAACCAAACCCAGCACGTAGCTGGGGTCATCCCTCCTGGACCCACCCCACCTTGCCAACCCGTCCCCAAAGCATGGTGGTGCAGGGTCAGGGTGCAGAGGGGTCCCGCAAGGACCAGTGCCCACCCCCCCGGCTTACCTGAGCGCCCCGGCTGCTTGGCCATTGGCAGCGAGACCTCAGTGAGGGGCAGGATGTACACCTCGGGGCCATGCTGCGGGGCAGGCGAGCCCTGGGCCGAGAACTCCGTCACGTAGTCGTCCCCCTCGGCGTTCTCAAACTCCTGGGCCGGGGTGGAGGGGAGCGCGCCGGGGGGACACACACCGAGCAGAGACAACTGACCCCGCGGGCTCCCCGCAGCCTGCCCCGCACCCCCTACGCAGCCCCCTACGCCCCCCTGCACATCGCACACCCCTGTGCACAAAGACCCCAGGATGGTGCCCCCCAGGGCAGGTGCTGCCCCAGCCCCCAGCCCTGGTACCTGGCGGCGGCACCCGGCCAGCCCCCGGCTCCCGAAAGCTGCCTCAGCGAGCAGGTAGGCGAGGGTGAGCATCGCCCTGCCCCAGCCCAGCCGCATCTCATGGTGCTGCCAACCCCGCCGGCAGCGCTGCCCCCCGGGGTGCTGTGCGCCGCGACCCACCGGGCACGGGCAGTGCCCGGCCCCGGCTCAGTGCCCCTATATAGCCGGCACGGGGGCACGAGGGGGTTCATTGTTCCCCGGCGGCGCGCCGAGGTGCTCCGGCTGGTGTGGGACGCTTACACAACGGCCTGGCGTGTCCCCCCCCGCCTGACCCCCTCCCGCCGCGGGCGCCACAAGCCTCCACAAAAATCTCAGCAATTAGGGAAAACTGTTTCTCGGCACATTCTGTGCCTGTGAGGTCAGGGTGCCTCCCACCCTGGGGGCGTGCGGTGGGACCGCCGCGGCCCTTAACCATGCCGTGGCCTGGCCCTGCAGAGCAGGGAGACGGCAGGGTCAGGATACGGCCCGGCAGCGATGCTGAGCCCCACAGCATCCTGGCGCTGTGCAGCGCAGGATCAGGATACAGCCCACAGTGATGCTGAGCCCATGGTGATGCACAGGGGCTGAGCTCCCCTGAGCGACGCTGTTCTGGGCCAGGGCACATCCTGCACCGGCGCACTCGGCAGCCTGGCCCAGGGAGACCCTGCGCTGGGGACTGCAGCCCCCCGCCCGCCCCAGCTCCCTGGCGCTCACCTTGAAGCCGATGTCTCCCTTCTTGCAGCACAGGCAGGCCAACATGAGGAAGATGAAGGTGAAGAGCCCAGAGAAGGAAACGGCCACGACGGCCAGCGAGGAGGACCAGGAGAGCTCACTAAGGGGGGTGCCGTCTGCAGGGACACGGCGGGGCGCGGGGTCAGGGGAGGGGGTGGGAGAGAGACCAGGGGGCCAGGGGATGAGGCTACGGCTAAGATGGGGGGGTCCTGCCTGGGTCGGGGGCCACAGGCTGTGGGTGCACACTGGGGCTGGCAGGGGCATTGCTCACAAGGTCCCAGCACCGCCGTGCCCCCAGCTCGTGGCCAGGACAGGGGGGACCCCAGAGCGGAGGCAGGACCCCATGGGCAGCCTGCACAGACGGGGACGGGGCAGAGTCCCCGCGCGTGGTACCCGCGTGGTGGCAATGACACCCCGTGGAGAGGAGCTGCACCGGCGCAGGGGTCTCACTGGCCACCCCACTGAGCCCCTGCTCCCACTGACACCGACAGCTCCACTGCATCCTGCCCGGCTCCATCATGTGGGCAAGTACCACTGGGCAAACCGCAGCCCCGGCTCCCGCTCCCAAAGCCCCGCACCAGCCCCAGACCGCATCCCACCAGACATAGGGGCACAGATGCTCCCAGCTGGGCACCGCACACCTCCAGGCACAAACCCACCCAAAATCCTGGCGCCCACCACACAGGGCCCGCACCACATCCCCTCGGCTGCGAGTCCTCCGTGCGCCCATGGCCAGGCCCCCGCCGCAGGCTGCAGCTGCCACATTACTATTCTGCCCAGAGCCTCCGCGAACAACCGGCGCGATTGTGGCGGGAGGAAGCAGGAGAGCCACGGCGCTGCCGGGAGGGAGCTGCAGCAGCACGGAGCCGCCCGTCCCCGAGCGCGTCCCCCACACGCCCACCCACACCGGGGAGCTGCACCCAGAGCCGCAGCCGCCAGCGCGGTGCCCTCCTGCGCGGTGCCCTCCCCGTGGGACCGAGGGGCAAGGAGGGCTCGGATGCGGTGCCATTCAGCCGTACGGCCCCCTCCCAAATCCCTGTCCAGCACCACGGCTGCTCTCCAGGCCACCAAGCGTGGGGCTGAGCCGCTCAGAGCTGCCTACAGCTCCCACGCACGGGCCACAGGGCATCGTCATCCCCGGGGGCTGCACCATCACCAGCTCCGACCCTCCCACCCTGCAGCAGCACCCGTGCCGGGGCTCAACGCCGCGCTGGGCAGGGAGCAGAACCGGCACTGCTGGCACCACAGTACCGGCTCCCAGCTCTGCCCCCATGCCGACATGTCCTTGAGGAAGGCACCTGAAGGACAGGAGGGCTGGGGACTGTCCCGCTCACACCATGCGGCAGCTCCAGGTCTGCCCCACATGCTCGGAGGGTGTGGAGCACGACCGGCCCCGCACGGCCCAGACCACATGGAGCTCTGTCGGCACTCGCGAAGGAGCTCCAGAGCCATCTTCTAAGGCTCGTCGATGCACAGCCGAACCTGGGAGGAGCTGGGGGTGGCATTCTCTCTGCTTTCAGCTGGTTTCCATGGTGAACACACTTTGTACAGCGAATGTCACCATTTTCCTTGGATAGTGGGACAGCAAGAGAGAAAATGACTCACTGAAAAGAGCCTTTTGAACGCCGACGGGAGCAGAGCGCAGCGACAGAAGCCTTTCCAACAGGGACTGTCAGCTGAGCCGCCCCAAGGCCGCGGCTCAGGAAATGGAGCTTTTCGGATGAACCAGTTTCCAAAACAACATGCCAGCGGGACCTGGCCGGTCCTGCCTCAGTTTCCCCACCTGCACGACTGGCAGCATGGGAGCCGTGACCGGCCCCGTTCCTTCCCCAGCCTTGGCACCATGCACGCCCAGCTGCCTGCTCAGGCACCCACAGCCTCTGGGCACCCCGCAGGGGTGCTGAGCCGCGCAGAGGGTGCAGGAGGTGCAGAGTGGCAGTGCCGCTGGGACTGCAGGTATGGGGCAGCCCCAGCACCAAGGCTGGGCACCAGCAGCCCGGGGGGCAGAGCAGGGGCTGGGGGACAGCACCCCACAGCCGAGCCCCGCACACCGCCCTGGCACAGCCCCCAGGCTGGGCTATGCTGGGGGTCGTCACATCCCCGGAGGACCAGGAGCCCTGCACAGCTCTTTTTGGCAGTAACATGAACCACCCCCAGGCTGTGGGGGCCCCGTGGGACCCTTCCAGCCGCAGCTCCCCCCACAGCAAA
The DNA here is from genome assembly GCA_013399475.1 of Chauna torquata. Classification (NCBI taxonomy): domain Eukaryota; kingdom Metazoa; phylum Chordata; class Aves; order Anseriformes; family Anhimidae; genus Chauna; species Chauna torquata. The sequence goes on from VXAL01013837.1 coordinate 12,004, forward strand.
CCAGCCTCGCCACGGGGTCACGCTGAGAACAGCCAGCTCAGTGCACCCTCCAGCCTGGCGGGGAAAGCCAGCAGGAACTGCTGCATCACTCCGGGCCAGCCCCGGAGCTGCCGGAGCTGGGATGCTCCAGCGCTGCCCACAAGCCAGGCAACACAGAGCCCCGGCCCCAGGCTGGGGACAGGCGGGGATGGGGGGTGGCATTCAGCAGAGCCCCCCCGAGTGGCACCTGCCCCAGCCCTGGTCCAGCTCCAGCAAACGAGAGCAGAATGGTAAAGCAGAGAGACCGGAGGTGCTGGGCACAGCGGGACACAGCTCTGCCCACGCTGCCTGCACCCCGCATCCTGTTGCATC
>VXAL01013839.1:15238-26053 GCA_013399475.1 Chauna torquata
TATTTTATTTTATTTTATTTTATTTTAATCTATTTTTCCTCTTTTTTTTTCTTTTTTTTTTTTTCCTAGTGGCATCAAAGGCAACAGCTGTGACAACTGCTGATTTGATGAGAATAGAAGCAGAGTAATTTTTACTCTACTTTCCTTCATCTTCTATATTTGGTTTGAAGACATCTCAGATTTTATTCTCACACAGTATTTGTGAAGGACACATATTTAGTGCATCAAGGGAAATTTGAGTTGGAGAGTCTCTGACTCTTGCTTTGTTCACACACACAAAAAAGCTAATTGTAATGAAATGAAGGAAATTCATTTCTGGATGGTAGACAAATATGAATCCAATATTTTTTAATCTGCGTGGCCTTTTTGACATTTGGAAATGTTTCATGAAGTCAGTGATAATGAGGTCACCTAACAGTCGGCAATTACCTTATGTTTTTTTGAATTATACTCTTTTGGAAAATCCACCTTAGTCTTTCTGTCTGCAAAATCAGCACTCACATTTTCCCCTATTTGTAATTTATTTCCAAATGGCAGAAAAATGTTGGTTAATTTGCTGAAATGTTTAGATTTGGGAAAGCAACATTCTTCAGAGTCAAAGCAATTAGAAAGAAAAAGATAAAAAGCTGTTTGTTGCTGTCAGTGACTATAATTGTATATTTTTAGAAAGGTAATATCTGGCAACAGCTTTACTAAAGCAAACAGCTTTGAATTCCAAACTATTATCAATTAAACCAATATTACAATAAAATAACTGTATTAATCTGTTATATAATCTTTCACATGGATATACAGTGTATCATAGAATTTATAAATAATTTGATTTGGAAAAATATATTTGGTTAGATTCTGGTGGTAGAACAAAAGTTAGAGGTGGAATTCAAGAAATCCAATAAATATTGCTTGTTGTTTTATATGATTAATATGCTCAGTTATAATAATTTAAAGATATTTAATTGAAAATTAAAAATCAAAATTATTTTAAAAAGAATATCATGATATTTCTAAAAGCATGAAAGAAAAATTTAATCATATATGATGTACATATATCTTAGTACAACTTCATTGTGAAAGATTTCAATTACAATATAGTAAGTTAGATTAGTATTTTTTAGAAAAACTGATTAGGGAAAATGACATTTTTACTTTTTTTTTTTTNTAAAGGTTCTGATTTTCAGTAAGTTCCAAGGAGTAATGCTCTGCCAATTAAGCAACAAAATTCTGCCTGTTTTGGAGACAAAAATATGCTTTTGGCTTCACTGCTTGCTGACAGGAGCCCAGTATTCTGCAAGACACAGTTCTAATCTGTTTTTTGATGAGCTTTTCATAAACTAGAGTGCACCTCACAAAAACATAGTAAGCATTGGATCGGAATAGAGAATTCCATACAATATGAATATGATCATGAACATGGCTTTGGGATATTATCACAGTCCAAAGGGAGAACTATAATGCCTCATTTTCTTACCAAAAGGCTGTTCAGAAATGGATGATTTCATGCAAACATTCGTTATTACCCAGCAACAAAATAAATTTTCCTGCAACATGGGACTACTGAACCCCAAGAGCAAGAGCCTCAGCTGGATATTTTGTTCCACCAGACTGTTTCTCTTTGGCTTGTTTAGTAAATTGCAAGGGCTAAAGTTGTAGAAAATATAGTCCTGCTATTCTATCAAGTTCTTAAATGCCTACATCTCTAATTGTTATTAACATACACATTATATATAATTCAAGAACCCTGTAGTTTTTACTGAAAGGGTCATGTCTTGCCTTGACAATCAGCTCAGGAAGCAATACTGAGATTTATATTTAAGGTAGGGACCACAAAGCAAGTATTTCTTGCTTGATACCTTGTTGATGATACCGCTGATTCATAATTCCATATAGAAGAGTGAATCTAGCGTTAAATGCTCTGATAGGTAGATATGTAGATACATAGAAGTCTGCTATAATGATTCTTTTTCTCCCACGCTTTATACCTCAAAAAGTCTGCAAAATGTCGTTGTTCAAAGAATGTATATAAGCCTCAAATATACCTTGTGCTACTTAGAGATTCTGTTCAGAAGCAACTTAGTTTGCAAATCAAAATTAAATTTTACTTATAATGAAGTTCAATATATTTAATAAAAAATATCAACAATATATAAGAAATGTTCCTTTTATGCAGTAACTACGTAGTATAAACCAGCATCTATCCTTTAAATAAGAAGTCTGAGTTTTAATATTTTTTTTAAGAAGCATGTTATTGCTGCTGTATAGAGATGGAATAGTCTTATATTTTTAAGATTGTTTTTGGCATTTTCAGTTATCTCTTTTATTTTGTTGTGTTGCTATTTTACCCCACTTCATTATAAACATTTATGTAGAGGTGTCTTTTTTTGCTTGTAATGTCTCCCCCTAAAATTATAAGTCTCTTCTTAACCATAGTTTTCTGTTCATTGGCAATATTGCTAGTAGCTGGGGAGCATGTTATCAAGCCAGATGGGCGCAACCGTGATCTGAACTGGGGAGTAAAGAGAGAATAGATGCATTTAGGTATAAGAAAGAACAAACCTGTTTTTGTACAACCGTGCTTAGTAATAAAAACAAATTCAGAAAAATGCAGGGAGTATGATGCTGTCATGGGTCTCCAGCTGAGGCTGCCTGGGAGCCAGCAGTGCTGTGTGAGGATCACTGTATTCCCTGATTACGTTATTTCCATGGCTGGACCTAAAGACTTTGGGGAGCAGCTGCCAATCATTTGTTATTCTCTTTTCCATGAAAGTCAGACAGTCAGAAAGAGGCAAGAGAGCTGAGGTGGAGGAAACTGCAGGACAGTAATTGGAAGTTACTGACTCATGATACTCTCACCAGAGAGATCAACAGTGTCTGAACTGCATTTTTTTGAGGACAGACCTGGTCCCTTCTCTTCCCACAGTTACACGATATCCTTATCCTGCAAGATTACAATTTCCCCACTCAGTCACATACCAAGTGTTATTTTTAAACTACCATACACATGGCACCTGTCTTTTTTTTTAATCCTGATGGTCAACTTTTCAGATTATGGAAACTAATATAGCTACTTACATACTTATAGCTGCTAGCGTAGCAAATGTGTTTCCTGTTGGTCTACACAAACAGAAAAATGGTAATTTTCCCATGACTTCACTGTGGGTAAAATTTTAGAACTTCAGTTTTACAAGGGAGAATAATAAAAAGAAGGAAAGAAAGGACAGTGATATATATAGGGAGGATCATGGGCCACGCATTCTTATATACAAATCTTGTTTCTCATTTTTTGTTTGTTTGGTTTCTGTTTTTATTAGCCTGTTGTTTACACTTTCTTAAATAGTGTTCCTAAATATACAGACATTGCTTCCTTTAAACTGTAGCAGGAAGCCTGACACAATGTTCATAATAGGAGCAAAGAAGACATGCAAAACTGCTTTGTTTTAAAATTGCTTATCATTTAGTTCCTTAGAAGACAGTATTTCTGAATGCCAAATAGCTTCAAATGTACTGGGTTCTTAACCACTGAAGTACTTCTGATTTTAACAGCAGATGAAGACACGCGGCATGGATTGGATGCTTGGAGATTGTTTCTGGTGATGTGGTTCTAGTTTCATTTGTCAAAGGGGTGCAATATATGTAAAAAAAATATAATGTAAAATTAAAATATATGTATATATATTTAAAAGCTTATTAAAAAAAAAAACAAACAACTAAATACCTTTACTGACTTAATGAGTAGACTTTATAAACTTTGTGTTTAATACTTATTATAGTCGAGTGCTCATTTTAAATCAGCTTTAGACCCTATCCTTTTTTTCCCTGCTATTCTGACCAATATACAACAATAAACAATACTGTACATATGAGAAAACTCTGAGGTGTAGTTGCTTTGACTCACTAGGCACAAAATTGTCAGCTAAATGTGGAATAACAATCGAAGTGTGATGTAAAAGACAGAATATAACCAGACTTGTTAGGAGAGCTTAAGATGAAATCTGTTAGAAAAGGAATTAGGGAAAACACATTATTTATAAATTGACAAACTGAGTAGTTTTGATATGGAATAATGAGGGTGAGGTGGGATGGATAGGAAGAACATCCTCTTTGTAGTTGCATTCTTAAGTTAAAATACAGGAAATCTCACAAGCCAGGATAAAAGTTTGGCAAAAAACAATGTAATGTATATTTGCAATGTTTCTTTCACAAATGAAGGTACCAAGACCTTAAACTTATACATCATAATTCAAAACAAAGTTTTAATTTTCTAGGTTATAGCAGAGTGTTTTTTTCCAGTTTATCCAAGTTCAGCTGCATGAAACATTAAATGTTTTCTTGTTGTATATACATACACATTGACTGATTATTTGTAACATAGCTTAGAGTTTTGGCAAACATTCTGAAATATTTGGAAAGAAAAGCACTTGCGACTATTTTGAAGCTTTATTTTTTCTCATGATCATCAATAAGGTTGATCTTTATCGTTCATTCTATATTATTTTATAAATAATGTACACAAAGTTGAACCTACCAGTAAAGTGGACTAATATAATTGCAACCAGTTTGAAAATCCTACACCTGGCATTGGGAGAAGCAAGAACTCTCTTGGATGGTGCTTTAGCATTAGCTCCATGACAAGTGTTCAACTTTACTGGGAGATGTCACTATACATGAGCCAACTAAGCCATACCATTAATCAGCACCTCTTCAAACTGCATGACCAGGAATCTTCAGTCAGATTCCTAAAAGCAGTCATCAGACATGCCTCTCTAGCAGCCTACTGAAAACCTCCTCCAAATTCAGGGCAGCTTGGATAAACAGTGGGATTCCCTACCTGTTGTTTCATCTTATAGTAGAATAAATAATTTCTTCAGCATTACCAAGTATATGATAAGGGATCTCTTTAAGTTTTCAACTTTTACACTGAATTTCAATTTTCATGTTTCCTTCCGGACTTCCAAGGTCCAGACCTAGCAATGTAATTTATACCTTTATCTACAGTTTCAATCTGATAACAGCTGGAGAAATTCAGCCCCTCAAGAAGGCTTTTTTTTTTCTTTTTTCTTTTTTTCCTTTTTTTTTCTTTTGTGGGGAACTTCAGAATATATTCATGAATTCCATAATTTTTTTTACACTGTAAATGGGAACAGGATGAAGCATTGGTAAAGGGAATCAGGATGTAAGCAAGATCAACCAGTCAGCATTTTGGTCTCAATGTAGTAACTCATAGTTTATTCGTATAACCAGGAGTAGGTTAAGTGTCTAAGGAGGTTTATACACTAGTTTAAAGAGAGAGATTGGTACTTTTGGTGATTCTTTAACCCTGACCTAATATAACTGAGACAGGAAGGATCCAGATTTCTGCAAAAATGCAGACAATTTATCTTTTGCATGAGAAATACTATGACAATGTAGATTATATGTTGCAGTTAATGATCTGCTCTGTAGTATTATTTCACCCAGTTAAAATTGTCATTAAGGAGCTAACACATACTTGCTGAATATGATCAACACAAAGAAGCTGAATTCAATAAAAAATGATGAAGATATTCCATCTCCCATCAAACTAAATAAGTATTTTATTATACAGAGCATTATTTCAAAAACAAACGAACAAACAAACAAACCAGATTCAACTAAAAAAACCCAAATATTTAAGAAGAATCTTGCTTCAAGAAGTGCTATATCAGCTCAATTGGCAGTAAAGTTGTAAGATGAAAATGACTTGGAGTTCTTTGCCTAATTCTCCAAAATATACATTCAATTATTAGTGAGTTCCTCTAGCCACAAACTGAATTTTGGACCACCATTACATTTCATTTCGGAAAATATCTCTTGTACGATTTGTATGAGAATTCTGAGCACTTGAATTTAAATATTTATTTTTAACCGTAGAGGTTCCTGGAACATAGACCAAAAGAATCATTACTGTAAAACAGACTTCTTACCTCTGATGGGTGTCCAACTCTAATAAAGGTACAGAGAGGATCAAAAGCTCCCGTTCCACAAGCCAGAAGATGTGTTCTGTTATATCGGTGAAGGACACGGATGTAATTAGCACATTCATCCTAGTTTACATTAAGAAAAAAAAAAAAAAAAGAATAGAAAAATCTTAGCATTGCTGTTAAAAAAATGGTAGATTAAAAACATAAAAGTTTTTTTTTTTTTTTAAATATCTCAGGTGCCCTCAGGTGATGTTCTGCATACTGAGAATTCCTTTTCTGTTATGAATAAAATTTTTGTTTTCTCACTTTATACTAGTACCTCAGTCTCACCAAATCCATGGATGGACACTTAAGTCATGTTTCAAAGCAAATTTAGAGCTCTGATTTATCACAACTTATTTTAGGCACTTAACCAGTCAGAATTTATTAAGTTATAAAACATATTTTGTGCTCTAATGTCAGATATATTCTACAAATCTAGATATTCGTTTTACTAACTTCAATTAGATGCATTAGGCATTAAACTCAAAGCATGAGGTATGAATAGTCAGCAGATGGCTTCTCTCTCAAGTTAAATAAATTTTTCTCAAGAAAAATTATACTTTTTTCTTCTTCTTCTTCTTCTTTTTTTTTTTTTTTTTTTTCCTTAAGGCAATTGCACAGCTATTTTTCTGTGTAATGTATTGCTAATCAATGTTTTTTATATCATATAGCCTCATGCTTTTCTACGTCCCACCATTCAAACCCTCCTTTGAAGAAGAAATTATTCATTTCCCCCAAGGCAATACTTTGGGACTCATTAGTGTATTTGCAGCTTCATAAATACTACAATTAAAACATTTTCAAGCATTGCTTTGAGATGTGGGGTCATTATCCTTCCTGTGCTACACTAGGAACAGAGAGAGTGAGATAAAAGTATCCATTAATTTTGAGACTCCTGGGACTTGGTTTATCAGAGTATTTAACATTATGCAGTATTTTCTATTTTTGGAGCAAAATTTCTGTTCATTTTCATTCATTGTGTGACATTTCTGCCACTCGGGGTTTTAAGCCAGTCATGCCAAGCGTAAGACAATTATAATGGGATTGTTCTCAGTTAACTGTAGCTATTCTAAAGTTTAGCCTTCTAATCTAAACTTTTCTTCTAGGCTCTTTCAATAGTCAATGAAGAAGGTCATACAACTCCAAAAAGCAAATTAATCTATCCTAAAATGAATGTGTAAAACAGAGTGCAGGAATTTCATTTTTGAAAATTTGCCGTCTTTCAGATGTTTTCAGACTAGTATATTTAGATAAGAACAATCCCGGATCTTATTGACCATCTGGAAGAAGTTAATGTCCCAGAGGATGAGTCTGTGGTAGAGCCATGGGCAGAATTCAGCTCTTGCAAAGCCTCATTGGGTTCAAAACTATGAAACTGTCTTTCTTCTTTCTTCAATCCTTTGCACCATTCAATGCAAGTCTTTGAATTTATCCAAAACAAATTAAGGATCATATGGAAAAAATCTCCTTTGTTACATGCCTCTCCTTAACCTCTCACTTAGAGGATATATCATGGTAACTGAGAAGTTATTTTTGCTGATAGGATGGTTGACTCCAAGATGAGGGTTTAAAACAAAATAGTAGAGTAGAGAGAGCGTAATCAGCAGCCCTATGAGGGAGTGGTGGACAGGGCTGATGAACAAAGGACATGTGGTGATATGACTGGAATGGAACACAAAATCAACAAAATTGGGCTTACGCAGGGTCACCTCCAGCATTTGCATGTAAACAAGGAAGTGCCTACAAGGCACCATCATGGAGAAATCCTCCAAACCCTCTCAAGGAACCAAACATGCTGGAGTGCCTCTCTTAAGTGCCTGTACACTAATGCATGCAGTATGGGGAATAAACATGATGGGTCAGAGATGTGCATGCAGTTGCAGGATTATGATCTTGCTGGGATCATGGAGATATGGTTGGATGGCTCCCATGACTGGAGTGTTGTAATGGAAGGATGCAGGCTTTTTAGGAAGGACAGGTGGGGAAGATGATGAGGGGGTGTTGCCCTTTATGTGAGAGAGCACTTGGAGTGCATTGAGCTCTGCCTGGTGATGGATGAGGACCTGACTGAGAGTTTATCGGTTAGGATTAAAGAAAAGACAGTGATAGGTGACGTTATAGTGGATGCTTGCTACAGGCCACCTGAAAAGGTAGAATAGACACATGAGGCCCTCTACAGATACATAGGAGCAGCCTCACATTCACAGGACTTGGTCCTTGTAGGGGACTTCAACCACTCTGGGCAACTGGGCACGAGGTCCTGTTCTAGGTGTCCCTGCTTGAGCAGAGGGTTGGACCAGATGACCTCCAGAGTTCCCTTCCAACCTCAACCATTCTGCTGTGATTCTGTGAAAGAAGCACAGCAGGTAGCTGGCAGGTAACCTGTTGTGTAATTAAATATGTATATGCAAAGGACAGATGAACCTTGTTTAATATCACTCTTTGAATTTCTTAATTCTTTGCTTTTTTTTTTTTTTTTTCCTTTTTCTTCTTCTGTAAAGGAAACTAAAAAGATAAGGTCTTCTTCCACATGGCATCCACATGGTCTCTCACTTGGTCAGGATTTTTTAGACCCACCGAAAAAACCCTGCTACTTCAATTGCCATACAAACTGAGAGAAGCAATGAGTTGAGATTAGTGGGACATCATCATCTATACATCAATCAGCACTCAGAGATACCCACCTTGTTTGCATTTCATAGACATTTACTGACTGGCAGTAATGGAATGGTAAAACATAGGAGTTTTATGAAGCTTTGCAGTTTTTTTAATAGATGCGTTACTTGGCACTGATGCTTTTCCTCATTCTCCCTCCCTTCCAAGTATGACCTTCCTGACTTATCCCCTCTGTTCTGTCTCTATGCTGGTCTGCTCTTTTCTCCATGGTTTCCTTTTTTATCCACATATCTCTGCAGCTCTTGACCTTTGTCTCAAAAGCAGTTTAGAGGAAGAGGGATCTTAGGATTATTTTTTTCTTTGCATGGGCAAAAATTATGTTTTTTTCTCCTGTGTGTCTTCATAGAAAAGCCTGAAATGTTCTGCAGAAAAAAAAACTGGATAAGACAGATACCAAGTATAGCAAAAGTCATCCCAAATGGCTAGCTTATATCAAAATTATAAAAAAATGAAAAAAAGATGTTATTCTGGGAAGCATCAGGCAACTAGGCATCGCTGCTGCCCCCACTAATAATATCCTATATGTGTAACAAGGAAGGGATGCATCAGGCAGGAGAACATTAAAATAAGTTGTCTTCCTACTACATTAAATTATTAAATATTGTGGTTATCTTTAGGAGATAATAACCAATAACCACAATAACCACAATGCTCCATAGATGCATTAATAGATCTGTAGAATTTTATTAATCTGAAACTTCTCAGTGTGAAGGAGTTAGTCATCACAACAGAATTTGATTTCTATTTCTGAATGATTTCCAATTCTGATAAAATAATTGAAAGGATCGAAAGCCCTCACACCACAGGCCTACAGGTGTGTTTCCTGGCACACTGGATGAGAGCAGAAGGATTTTGTCCTCGGCTTGAACTGGATCAGAAAAGTGTGGCCAGAGTTTAAGATGATGCAAGTTTTAAAACAAGGCTTTTCTAAATGTCCTATTTCATCTGTTGCAAGCTTTTTGAAACTGTGCTTATGACTACAATACTTGAAGTTTTACCACTACAAGATGAACCGATAACCTTTAAAGGCTGTAAAAGCTTGTAAAAGTGGTCTGTTGTGTCACATAGAGAGAGCTAGCAGAGAATACAAAGTTTATCAACACCGAGATGTTTATTACAACATTTTCAAACCTACTTAATATTAATTATGCAGTGAGCACCAGATCTTTTGCAAAGGAAAATAAAGAAGGAAATAACATGGAAAGAAACAAAAAAACTTTGAAAGATCACTGATGAGTGGTTTTTTTTTTTCAGAGACTTTATAGTGTGAAAAATAGAATTCAGAACTTAGAAATGGCAAAGGGTTGATTTTAAGACATAAAATGACTAAGCCCATGTTCAATTATGGCTACAAAAATGAAGATAGTAATAGAAAGTAATAGAAGTAATAAAAAAGTAATAGAAAATGTTTTGTTTCTAATTTAGATTCTTTTCAGGTTGAGCAGTTTAGCTTACTGAATCCTTAGCATGCTAATGAAAATTACTAAGGATTCCCTGGAATTAATTAGCCTTACCCATTCACATTGTTGAACACATAATTAGGTCCCACGTGAGGATCAGAACATTGTTCGGTATTGTTTGGTATTAACATATCTCCAGCTTTCACAATTTTGAGACCAAATCTGGATTCTTGTGTTTATTTAAAAATTGCATGCTTTTCTTCTTAAAAATCAAGACATCTGACTTTCACAGTACAGAAAGAATGTGGCAAACATATGTAATGAATGATCACATTCATTACAATGCACATTTGAAGACACACTAGCAGACTGGATTTTAAAAGATTTCAAATTTTTGGGAATCCTTAGAGAATCTGTGGGAGAAGACTTTACATTACATTGGAACAACTGTACCTATTTATGTATTTATTTAACCCCCAAAATATTTTAAAAGTATCAGAAAATACATCCCATCATGTAGAGGTGAAGGAAAAATGACAGAGCTTTAAATGTAGTAACAGCCTATGGTAAGAGATAATATTAAATAAAACTGAAACACTTTAGGTTTTGGATTCATTTAATATGACCACGAACTTTGGGTAATATAGAAAAACATCATATTCAACCAAAGACACCTGAAATTCTCAAGGGTCCAAAAGCAATGAACTTCTAATATTCCTAAAAAGAGATCAGTTCTAAGCCAGGTGAGTGTAAGCAGTAAA
>VXAL01013840.1:3529-25174 GCA_013399475.1 Chauna torquata
TTTTCATTACCTAAAGAAAATGCATATCCTATTGTAAGAAAAATAAGAATCAGAATTACCTTCTCTGATTAACCTAGATCACCTAGCTCAATCACTTTGCCCTTTCAAGAATCAAGAGAAGTTTGCATTGCTTAGGAATTGATCATGCAAGGTTTGTTCCTAGGCCCAGATATGAGTAAAGGGAGCTATAGAATTTCAGCTTTGAAATAGTGAGGAAACATAAGGAGAATGTTCCTTTTTTATACATAGAAGGCCCAAATAGGAAAGTTTGAGTTTGGATACATTAAACAGTAGAAACGTTATTTTAGTCAGAAAGCCTATGGAAAGTTATTATTTGATTATGGATCAAAGAGAAACCACTGCAACATGTTTTATAAATTCTTCTGAAAAGCACTGAGTGGGAAATCCCTAGCTGCAATTTACTAGGGCGTTTAAGAAATCAGTTTATATATATAGTGAAAAATATTCAAAAGACTAATCTATCTAAATCAATCTAAAAATATAAAAGACTAATCAGCAAGATCAGTAAGTTACAGTGATGAGCTGCTCAAATAGATGCAAAACTTGATTGGATCTCAGTGACAGAGGGCAAATATGAATGACAAGACTGGGAATTGGAGATATAAATGCAGGTGCACTAAGATCAGGTTCGTAACCTGTTTGCAAATATATTGGCGGATTTACTTTATAAATAATTTGGAAGAAGAAATGTGTGGTAAGGCAAAGAAATGTGCTGAGGGAACAAATCCAAGGCAGGATGGTCAATACAAAGCACAGTGCAGTAAGAGCAACATACTGGAGAGGAGGTTTTATCTCAGGCATGCTAGTTATTAATGACTTAATGTTGAAAGATTTGATGTTTTAGTTGAAAGAAGCCTGGAAAAGCTCAGGTGACAGTCCAGAATTTAACCTAGTTACGAAAGCCTGCAAAACTTCTCTGGAAATCTTAAAAAGACAAACCTTCTGGTGAATTTAATAAGCACTTTTTACTCCCTGCAGTAATGGCTAATTTTGCTGATAACCACCATATAACTTTTAGCTTTGATCTACTATGTCCATCTGACACGGGGAAGGATTTGAAAGCCGATGATCCTATATTATTTATACTTGAAAACCCATTCTCCGAGTTATGTTTGTTACGCTACAGCATAACCAGAATTTTGGAAAATAAAAACAGATCTCATTTAAGTATACATATTTCCTATTCTTAATCCTTACTTAGTTTATTAACTTTAAAAAAATAAATAAATAAAAATAAACATAATTACACTTCATTGAGAAATACTATTTGTTGTGATGTTATTGTGGAAAGGGAGCTTGTAGTAGTGAATAGACCAAAAATAGACTCAAGTAAAAAATGAAAAATTCTTTTCAAAATGAAGGCAAAATGCACTGCACCAATCTTCTTTATTCTTAAATACTTCTATGATTTTGAAACATTAATCATTACATATACGGAATAAAAAGTTGAAATATGCTTCAAGTACTTATTTAAAGCTAATCATTTACAAAAGTATTAAGTACCATTTTCATAGTAGATCCAAACAAAGAATACAATGGGAGGTTACTATCGATTTGTCATTCATTGTTCTCAGATTAACTTTTTTGCCTTTGTGTTACTTGCATATTCCCCTTTCTGACAGTTTACTTTTCCTTTTGCATACTGTTGGAAGCTTTTATTCCTATAATGTACTGACAGAAACATAAGGGACCAAAAAACATATCTAATTTGTAAATTTGTGACAGTTCTATCCCCTGTATTGTGGAACAGCAATACAGCACTGAATTGCTGGTTTTTTTTCCACAGTTGGACCATTTCTCAGTAAACTTGCATAGATAGGCAAAGTAATGGAAATAAAACAAAACAACACAACTATGGTTGATCTTAGAGTCAAAGTCTTCTGAGTTTTCCAGATCTCTTCTGCCTAACATTTGAGCAGGAGCACCCTGAAATCCTTTCCCAGTACATTCTCTCTCTCTCTCTCTGTAAAATTGTGATATATCGTGATATTTATTTCCTGTAGCTGTCACCTGTTTTCCCACTAATTCTACTAGTCTTAAAATTCTTTATGCTTATGTTAATGTAAACTACTGTAAAATGTTAGATAAACAGTGGTTTTCCCCTATCAAAATAAGATTACACTTTTTCTTAACGTAATATTGTCTCATTGTCCATTTCATTTACTTTTCCCAATGACTTCAGGATGTTCTAATGTCTAAAGCACCATTACCAATACCATTACGTATTTCAAAAGCCAATTCCTATTCCTAGGAGGCCATCCTGAAAGACAAGGAACAGAAAACTGTTTAAAGATTAACTCAGTATCTCTGAAACGCAGTCTTGAGATTCTGCCTATTTTTCTTCCTGATTTCAATAGCAAACAGTTACCATATCAGTTGAGTAGGCAGCTTTTGCATAGAGCTGTTTTGCTGGTTTAAATGTCTGTTACTAAAAACTCCATAAAAAAATAAAATGCTCCAGCTAGATGTCAGTATACACGTAAATTGAGAGCTGTTTCATCCACTTCTGTATAACCTGTTTTAAAACCTAGTCTTTGTCAGCTTTATCCCCAGTCATTTTACCAAAGCTCCTTATCTAAATCTTGTTATTAAATGTTTCTGCAGCACTGTTTTCTGTCAGCCTAACTACATTTTCTCTCCATAGTCATCACTTTTTTTTTATTTTTCCCCCCATCATTCCTGGGACAGATCTTAAAAAACATCGAGGAACGAGTATTGTGAAAGTTTTGTTCTCATTTTCAGTGGAAGTCATGTTCAAACAGGAAAAAAAAAATCTTTAAATACCAGGAAAGAGATGTATGTACTTTCCTTACAAATTGTTATTCTATACGTTTAAGCACTAGGGGAGGAAGTGAATCTTAGAGCTTTTAAAATCATATTTATATTAGCAGTCCCAAAAGTACCTTTTTATTAGACACTCAGATACTGGATTTAATGTGCAGAACTGCTTTTTTTGTGAAGATAAGAACTAGTAAGTAACATATGCAAACAAAAAAGCAACATATCATATCCTTTTATGTTATGTTGTAATTATTTTGAATCAACAACAAACAACAGGACGTCTTCCTCACACAAAAAAATCACAGCGTTAATAACAATGTGGAAATTTCTACAAGGTAGCATGACATCTGCTAGTAAGACAAGAAATGCAGCATACAGCTCTGCAGAAAGCCATCAAAGCTTGATTTCTAAAGTCCTTTGTTGTAATTCTGGCAGAATTTAAGAATGTATATGTATATATATATATGAGCACACACATATGCACACACCGTGAGGATTATCTTCAGAAAGAAGCATTTGTGTCATCAGATACTTGAAATACACCTGAATTTCAGAGTGGCAATAGAAGAGTACAAGTAAATCACCATACTAACCTGCTGAGATGATTAGCAGGACTCATTAAATAATATATGAAATAATTTTTTATTAGAGGCAGGGATTTTCGTACAGAGCAAAAATATCATTGAAGCTGAATAGATAGTCTCAGAGTATACCTATTGCTTATACAGAAGTTCTACAGTATGCAGTGACTTTTACTATTTTTAAAAAAGGCATGTATTAGGAAAAGTCCACATACACACTTCAAGGTGCATCCTCTGAGAGCCTTTTGTTTTCCAGCTTTCTCTTTTCACTATAGATTGTGAAAAATGCCATTTTCTATATCATCTCAAATCAGAGATGGCATTTTTCTGCCTTTATTTGTTTCTTACAGGATTTTATGAATGCAAAATTCACAGACCCCTCTACTACTGGCCTTTCAACATTCCAGCTTCAATACAGAAATAAGATGTGGTCATGTTCATATTTCCACTGTGCCAAGGATTGCTTTGAACAATTAATGGCAGGGTTTTGACCTGAAAACCCCTTTTTCTGGTTCAAACTGGTTGAGAGTATACAAATATCTAATAGCTTTCTCAGGAGCACAGTAACAGAGAGGAAAAATGTCAATAGTATTTCTTAATTTTACATACACATACACCCACGCACATAGATATATTTATATATGTACACAGACATACATAGCAACAGATACACATGGAGTGAAGAACACTGAGAGAGTTCATGGCTTGACTGACCCACTGGCAGAAATCCCATCAGAAATTTTTGTCCCAGCCTGTAGTTTATTTTTACTTGCATGCTTCACCTCATTAATTAATAATATAACACACTGTGTCATCAAAGATCAAACACCAGAAACCACCTGTTGCTCCCACATCAGAGACCTTGACATTTTATTCAAATGTTTAACAAATAACAATTGAAATTTAATCTGCTTCCAGTTTTCAAAGACAGCTCTGGAAGAAGCATACAAAATGCCTTTGAACCTATCCACACTTTTCAAGTTGAGTTGGCCATGGTAGAGTATACAGCATGAAGAATTTTAGTTTGAAACAGAGTCCATTAATATTACCTACTTGTTTGAAACACGTTAGTTTCATTCAAGTGCTGTAACCTTCTATTTTTGTATTTTTACCAGAGAAAATAAGCTTATCATAGTAATTATGACATTAAATCTTTAAAATGAATGTCTTATTTCAGCTTGTGTTATAGTCTACAAGAGTGTTTTCTTTGAGTCACGGCAAAATCAAAACTTCCTGCGTAAACAGTCTGGGGTAGACCTCTATGTTGTGGGGCCCCATAGTTAGTTTAATATAAAAGTAATGCTCCTCTTCAGGATATGTCCACCTCAATTCCACCCACACATCCAGCAGAAGCTCAAAGCAGCAAACAAATTAGATCTGGGCTTTAAAAAAAAAAAAAAGCACTACTGGAATCCAACACATCCAATAGAATAATTTATGGAGAAGGGACAAGATAGGCTCTTCAAATGTATTTGAAGTAGCTAATTATTAGTTATGTATAAAATTGGAAAACACTTTTCATTTGAAATTATTTAACTTCATGAAGTTATATATTTAATGACTTCAGAAGTAGCACTTGTCCATGTTTTTCTTGTCAGTATTTAATATCCAGATATTTGTGTACTGATCAAAGCTAGAGATAGTGAAACTACACTAATTCCCTACAGAAGACTACTAACAGCATCAGACGTTTATCTATACCATATGTTAGACAAATAGAAAACCACTGCAATATTTCTATTTCTTCCCTAAGGGTATCCATTTTAAAGATTTATTCTCCACCACCCACTCATTTTCTTGTATTCATTCTGAAAAACACTTTCTACTACTTCTTCCTACTGTGCTCAACATAATCAGCATCAATAGGCCTCATATCCTAAGCTCTCAGAAACAGTGTAAGATAGATACAATATCCATTATGCCTTAGCTAAGAGAATATCAAACCTGAAGTATTCAAACATTAATAGGAAGCCTTAATTATTTAGAGGGAGAAGTTAGGGAAAGTACCTTTTTTTCCACTTTCATCTAAAATATCACCCCTAAAAAAAAAAAAAGCATCTGAAAACTTTATAAAGAATAAGAAACAGCTTTTCATAGAATCAGAACACATAATTTTTGTGGTCTATATTAATTTCCACTTAGCAATTGCTATTACAAAAGCTAATTAGTCACATTATTATGGGCCCCCCATGGGCTGCAGAAGGGATACCTGCTCCACTACGATCCTCTCCACAAGCCTCAGGGAAATACCTGCTCTGGCACCTCCTCCCCTTTTCTTCGCTAGCCTTAGCGCTCACAGGCTTATTTCTCTCACTCTTTTCCCTACATAGATAGTATTTTGCTCTTTCTTAACTACATTTTCCCAGCAGCACCAACAGCTTGGCAGGTAGGCCCAGGTGGACCCTGGGGTGGAACTGCTGGAACAGGCCATGCCTGGCACGAGGCAGCCCTGATCTCCCCTCACAGAGCCACCCCTGCACCTGTGTGTATTAATTGGTTACACATTTCAGATGAGGCCAGGCTGAGCTGGAGTAGATTAATGGAGCTGTACTCAAACCTATAAAGCTGTGCTAGGAGGGACTTACAGAGGTTTTGCTGTTGTGATGGATGAAAGTAAAAGGAGGGAGGTGAGCTACAGCTTCTAGACAACAGAGGAATGCTAGAGAACTTCAAGCTGCCTTCAGAGCACAGGTGTGTTCAAAATAGTCCTTGTTTGATTTTAAACCAATAATATGATAGAGATAATGTCTCTAGAGATAGTAGTACAGTGTTGTTATTACTGGAAGCACTAGGCTTTTTGAAGTCCTACTGAGAAGCTGAAAGTTCCTGTGTTCTTTGGTAAGTCAAATTCAAGTGTTTGGAACTTAGAGGTTTTGAAGAATAGGAAGCAGACTGAGGAGGAAAACTGTGATCTTTCAGATTTGTGTAACAGCATTAACTTCTGTTTGTGTTGGTACTGGCCTTTTGTGGTATAAATCAAATTGATTTGGGGGGCATATACTTTGTTTTCTAAGTGACACTTTTAAACTTAATTTTTATGAATACACCTATTTGTTAGATTAAGTGCTTGAAAGTGATATCTTATTCCTGTATTTTTATTAAATGATATTCACATAGTATTTTTGCATGAATTCTGACTCCCTTTTGATATTTAAAGGAAAGAAGAGTAGCTAGAATTTGGTGGTAAATAGATTAAATGTGGGACAATCTTGTTATGCAGTGAATCACTGCAAGAGTGGCTTGGTCTGCTATGCAACCTTGTGGTTGAAGTGTATACTTCCTTGTTTTCAGAAGAAACCTTATTCTGTTGGTAACTTATTGGGACTAAAATGATTTCATTTGATTCTTTTAATTAGCTGTCTTTAATTTTGTGTAATAAAGCTGTTTTCCACAAAACATGTGCCTTGTTATTCCCTTCCCCCATTACAAAACTCCTCATCAGTGGCCTTAATTGCCTCATGACATTTTTGCATTGCTGTTGTGGACTTTCACACAGTTCTATAGGCAGCATGGTTCATAAACCTTAATGAGAGTAAACGCATTAAATTCATCCCAGTAATTAACAAACTTGCTACTTACTTCTCAGATGTCTAATTTGTGACACAATCCTGGCAATTGGCTTCCAGTAGAAGCAAGTCTTGCATCCAAAAGGCTTATTTAAGAGAAGAGGAAATTAATCTTCATTAGAATTACATTATTGAATTTAAAATCTGCTGCCGATACCTATTTACTTAAAAACATTTTTCACCTAGAAAAAGTAACCAATAAGAGGGGAGTTCATTAAAACGCTTTTCTTTCTGCACACCTATGTCTAAAATGTCTTTTGGGTACAGTAAATTTCCTTCAGTTGAGCTCCTTCTGAATCCACGGGATATGTCTGTGTGCACTATGAGAAGACTATTTAGAGGAAGTGGCTAAACAGCTACTCTTTTTTAGAAAGAGCCTTATGTAAAGAAGAGATGATGGATCTATTACACTAGTGTGCTAATCTTAATAACAGACTGATTGGGAAGATGCTGAATGTGCTTCTATTTTTATCTAATTGACTTTAATGAAGTTACCTGATTTGTTCACATTCCTCTATTGGAAACTACAGCTGGAACTTTGAATGTTTTGTTGTGTTACTATTATCATTAGTGTTGTTAAGAAGTTTTATCCCTGAGATGAATTTCATCCTCTGTTAGAATTAAGTGCATGCTGATACAGAAGGAAAAAGACTCTTTCTTTCCCTTGCTAAAATTTTAAAAAGATCTTACGCTGCTTGGAACAACAAACTTCAGTTTTTGAAATATGTAAGGTTTTGCAATTAACAACTATTTGCATTTTTTATGGTACTTATTTGAAATAGTAAATAAAAGGCAAAAGCATTATATATATATATTTTGCCATGCTTTGTGCATGGCAAAAGAACAAAAACCTTCACGCGACTTTGAGGTGGTTTTAGTACCTGGAGTACTGTGGAGGCTGTAGTTCAGACAGGTATTGTTCAGTAAGAACCTGGGCCCATGTTGATACCTGCCCGAAGTGGAGGTCATAGTGTCGAGTTGGAAGCCTCGCTTCCTCTGCTGTGCACAGGGAATGTCGGTTGCTTCTGGAGGATAATCTATAAATTACACTGTAAGCAAGCCAATAGCTAGCTAAAGACAAGTATGAATCTCAACTCTCTCTTCTGGAGCCTGGATTAGACTGGTACCAGATCTGCAGCTTTCTCCTAGAAGTAAATGCCTGAAAGACATCTGAAAGAACTGAACATCATTTTCTTAAATTATAGCAATCTCATCTTTTATGTAATACCATACTCTGTGTAATATCATATGGGTTAGACTGCTTGCTGTGAAAGTAGAATTCCTGCTGCTAAATTTAGTTCCTTACACTGATGTCATTTAAAGATATGTTTTCTGACCTATAGACCCCCTATGCAATCTGCTGAGGTACCCTGAAGAGCTATTTCTGAAAGTGTGTGACTATGTAGCAATTATAAGTTCATGGAAGAAGAAAGCAGAAGAGTGTGTTAGCCATGACTGCACTGTTGAAGGAGTTAATGATGCAGAGGCATAAGATGCCCTTTCTAGACCATCAGACAGGATGAGCAGTTGTGATAATTGCAGTTTAAAAAATTTAGGGAAAAAAAACTTTGTGTTGTTAAATAGAGTTCATCTTTAGTTTAAAATAACTTTTCCAAAGTTTGTTTCTAAATGTGAGCTGTTTGACCAATAGCCTGGTTCCAAAATGAGAAAATTACTTTAATTGCAGAGTTGGCAAGGGTAAGAAGTTTTGTCTGTTTTTAGGATGGCAGAGAAGTGATGATGACATCTATTGCACATGTGAATTTATTTTTAATTTTGCTGATGAGTGACTGATTAACTATTTTGACTGTCCTAGTGTTCTTACTAGTTATTTTTGTAGGCATTTGTCCATTGGACAAAGATTCATGGTGCTTTTAGGCATGTGACTGAGGCAAAAAATCTTCAGAAATGATTGTATCTCTCTGGATTTTCAACAGCTTTTTGGGCTCACAAATCAATGGTATGCATGCAAAGGGAAATAATGATTTTCTTTATCCTGATTTAATTGGACTTTCCCAAGGTGATTCTTCGAATGATAATCTAATTCAAACTAGGATGCTTGATTCTAAGATGGGCTGTTTTTCTGTTTCAAGACCAACAGGAAGGAATGCTCTAAGGCAGAGAGACTGAAAGCCTTGTGTATTAGGCTAAAAAAAATTCTAAGACGAAAGATTCTCCTGAGATGATGGCAAAAAAAAAAAATATATGTATTCAACAAAAATACCTGAAACAGCCAAAATGTCTCCTTTTTTCCCCCCCAAATAAGTCTATTGATAGGGAGGTTCCAGTTTGTAAAGCACCACAACCTCACTTATTCTTGCTATCTGGAACTGTTAGTCTGTAAGTATTAAAATATGGTGAAAGCTGTTGTGTTACCAGATCTTTTGATGCTTGTTTTTTTTATGGTTTTTGATTTCACTAGTTCAGAAGCATCATGTCTCCAATTTCCTTGATTAGCTGCAGTTAGAAGGTTCTGAATGTGTATCTCTTTGTAATCTCATGTATTTGACTTCAGGAGAAATGTTTATTTTTAGTGTTTGAGTAACTGAGATCAGAATTGTTTTCCCATTGTTAGCCCTCATCCAGGTGCTTTATTTCATTTAAAGTAATGAAGTGGTTCAAAAAAAAGCTTTCCATGTGAGTATGTGCTGTGTTACTGATTTCCTGCTTTTCTGGGAGCAACACTGAAAATCAGAGAACTTTAAATCTGGGTTAAAATTTTTAGCCAAGATTCACCTAGGAATTTTTTAGTGGTCTAGGCAGAAGCTAGAGATGAGAAAAAAACTGCAAAACTATGATTCATAAGATGAATTAAAAAAATCTTGTGAATAAGCACTAAAGAAAAACATGAATAGTAAGTGTATGGATAAATGAGAAAACAACAGCACTGACAGACCTTTAATTATTGCAGTAGTAATCTGCTAAAAGTTTATGTAGGATTTCTAGGTAACTTTTCAGAATGAAGAGATATAGATATACATGATCTGAACCTCATTGCTGAGATGGTGTGAGATAGCTTATAAATAGCCCTGAAGTACTTTTCGGTGACATTGATATGATCTGACATTTCTTAAATCACATGATCTGGTGGTATTTAAGTAATTTCATTGATGGCCAAACAAAAACAAATAAGGATGGATGTTGACAGGAGTTTGTATTTCCTAGGGGGTGGTGATAAGGGAAGAAAGAAGCAAATAAGAAGCATCACAGACCCCTTCGCTCTGTGCAGAGTTGCACATTTGGAGTAATGCATGAAGGTCATACTTTTTTCAGGAAATAAATTCCTGCTTCTTAACTCCTGTCTCATGCATAGCTACTGTTTTCTGAAATATGCTTGTGTACTACTAGTATTTTTCAGTGCCCTGAATGTGAAATTCAGACACTTTTTGGTGCTTTGACAAAAAAAAAAACCTATTGGGAGTTCTACTTCTCCCAGGTTAATACAACAAAACAAAATCCATCTTCTGCTTCTAGAAGTAAGAAGTTGAAAAAACATTCTTTGCATTGCTTCAAATTATCCTTCCTTCTTTAAACAAACAAGGTGCTTACAACAATATTGAAATGTCATCCTGGCCTTCATAACTTCTGTTGTCTGCTGAAACTTCAGGTGCTCAGCTATTCCTAAAAAATGTAATGATATTGCAGTGTTTCTCAGCTGATCTGTCAAATACTTATTTTTGATTCAGATTGTATGTCTATGTGGACACCGAAACTATGATTATCAGTCAACAATATTTTGTTTACTTTTTTGTAAAACATATGTTAAGTCTAGTTTGGTTTAATCTTGTGTTCCTGTTTCCCAACAGATTCAGTTAGAACATGAAAGGCAACATAGTGATGAAGAGAAAAGGACAAAGCTTGAGTTTCTGCTGATTTCTGTATTTTCCTGTGCTGAATTTCAGGTTGAGGCATGTTACAGTAGCCTGTCTTCTCTTTTGTGTTGACTAAGATCACTGTTTTATGCTGTTTTAAGGCCTATTTTAAAGGCAGATCTTCAACACATTTGATAAACAGGAACAGAATAAAACAGTATGAACTATTGTCAAAGTTGTAAATGGATCTACCTGCCAAAACACATCTGATGACAAAATTGAAGCAGTCAAGAAAACAAGGAATATAAGAAACTGTGCAAAACTGTCTCAGAAGTAGGTGGGGTTATTTTTAGTTGGGGGGTGAGGTGGAAATAGTGAGCCCTTGGTTTGTCATAATCTGAAGTTTCCATTCAGTGGACAACTTTCCACTTAGTTTTGTACATGGACAGCTTATAGGAAGTGGACAAAAGGAGCATGCACTTTGTTCCTTTATGAATATTTTCAAGTATTATATTTATTATCTACTTGGTGATTGAGTTCATAATTCTGATTTCCACCCTCCCCCACTGGAGTAGTTTTTACAGGCTTTGAATCTACTTTATATAGATACTATATGGGATTTAAAGTAATTTACCTAGTAACTCAGCCTTTTTTAGCATTTTTTCTTATCTTGCTTTGTCTCTGTGGGCTGTATATTTTTTCGTAAGGTGAAAAGGGTTCTGTAGTGCTAAAATACACTTACATTGTAGTATGTTCTTTTTCCCATATGTTTTAAATACATTTCTATCTTTATATGAAGTAAGGCTTGTAGAAAAAACATTACTTTGTCAGTGCTTTAATGCAAGAAATAATCCAAGTATTGTTGTTAGTCCCTTCTCTTGTTGGTATTTTGGTATTTGCTTTGAAGTGTTTCCCTGCAGAGTCTAATGCCTTTCTTAGTCTGAATTGTTTGAGGAAGACAAGGTGTGCTTTTTACCTTTGCCTTGGTGTACACACAAACACAGGTGATGACAAGTTGTTCTTATTATCAATGTATGCTATCCTTTGTGAAGAGCTTTGAGATGATAGGTGCATTTGAGATCGTAAAACTTGTGTAAAATCAAAGATAATCTCAGCTACAGCAATATATTTTAGTTTAAGTAGACTTAATTAGTGTGTGGTGAGCCCTATTAGTGTTTCATGCAGATCTTGGCTTTTGGAGATGTTCTTTTCAAAATCAGCTTTCACATACTTGAAAGCTTGAGTATTTAGTAGTGATTTTTTCAGAATAAACTTCACAAGGTACTTGTATGTAATCTTCAATAAAAATGGCAATATATGTGCAAAAGATAATTATATGCTTTGAAATAGAACACTACAATTATTTTAACACATTATTAATTAACAATTACCTGTTGGCTTGCATGAATAATAAAATGACATGCATCTATGGAATTCAATATAAATTCATGCATCATGTAATGCTGCAGTGTGTACACTAAAGACGTACTGCTTCTGTAGTTTTTGGCCTGCTCGTTTGTTGGAATAATCTCTAGTTGATACGTAACATTTCTTTATCTAAACGCAGGAAGAAAGCACTAACAGTAATACTTATGCAATACTTGAGGATAAATTGAAAAAAAAAAAAAGCAGTGACAGTAACAGCTACTCTGTAATCCATGGACACTGTTTCAGGACCTAAATACGGAATTTGTGTTCTAGATTGTTTCTAGCAAGAGAGAATATTCCAACTCTTCTTCAGAGAATGAAAAGTGTGTAGAATGCATGTTCTAGCTGCTAGCTTCTGAGAGTGGTTGTGATTTATGCAACCAACAGTTGGTTTCAGCTCTACAGAACAACTCTTTTGAAGTAATCCAGGTTATTTACGTGTTGTTATAGTAGTGTTCCTTATCTCTGCCTGGTGACTTCTACTTCAATTTATGTCACTGAGGAAAGCAGCTGGTTGTTCTTTCAGTACCCTGACAGCTAAGGTTTTTTTCACACTCTGCTCTTGCTGTTTTCACATTTCTGCCTTCTTTGGCTGGCTGTTGTTATAAATCAATGTTTGGTCAATTTGCCTTCCATTCTGTCTCAAGGCTCCCAGAGTTACATGTTGACTGTCTGAAGTAGTTTCTTCATACTAACTGGAATGGTTACTGCTTGCATGTAAACTCTTCAACTTTTCTTTCCAGTATGAGAGGAAGAAAGTGAATGGAGGAATTAAACCTGAACAATATTCTTCAGACACACAGTACAGGAATCTCCTGCATTGTTACGCTACTTCAGTACCACCTTTTCACTGTAGAAACTCAGAAAATCAGAGTCTGGTAGTTCTCGCAGCAGAAATTGTCAACACAATGGTACATAACTTTTATATAAAGCATTCTTTTGACAGTATCAGAAAACAGTCAGGTAGGTGAAGAAGAATGAATAATCTGCTGTTCAGAAACACAGATATTCTCCAAGAAATGGTACGTCTTTAATACTACATGTAAAGTTGATTATCTGGACATAGTGCAGATTTTTAGTGGTGGTAAATTGGTTTGTGTTTTCTTCAAGGCATAAAATTGTTGGAATACATGAGCCATAAAACATCCTAAAAGTAAATGAAACAAATGAATTTCCTGCCTGTACAAAATCTGAGCTCTAAGCAAAGCATGCTTATTTACTGACAGGTAAAATAGAAGCTTTCATCTGGAGTCTTGTCTCCCTTAGTCAGTACTGCTGTGCAAATTCAGGAAGCTATTTTTAAGTCTGCTTGGGAAAGAGGTAGTAAGAATTCACCAAAATTTTGTTAAACTCAAATTAAAAATTCATGGAAGTGAAACACTATTCTATCTGATACAGTAGGAGACAAGTTTGGGAAATGAAAAACAAGCATTATTAGGTGCAGAAGCCTCAGGTGCATGATTTTATTTCATTTTAAATGTAAGTTGTCTATTTTGTGATTATTTTTATCACTTGGTTCTTGAATGCAGTAATTCTCAGAGGAATAATCTTACCTCCTACACTGCTAATGTAGGAATATGCTGTATTTGATGATCAACAACAGTATACTTCAGAAAGTGCTTTAAGCCAGTTATGCTTAGAGGAAACAGATCTTGTAACAGTTGCAAATCAATACTTTTGTATTTGAGGAACATAAACATTTCTGCTAGATAAATACAGTACTACATAGCTTTTGTTTAGTTTCCTTACCTGCAAAACTTCCAGAGATCATATCTGTATTTTTGTTTTGGTCATTATGATCTTGAAGTATATTCAAAACAGCTACAATATTAAGAAAATGTTTTTTATTAACGTTTACTTTGTTGGAAGTAAACATGGTGTGGAGAATAGTTCAGAACTAATGCTAAACCTGTGCTACAGTAGCTAATACTGTTGGGATTAGCAGGAAAAATAAATATCCCTTAGAGCAGCAATTTAGCAATTTCAGTGGGATACCTCAAATTATTGCTTTAAGTAAAGAACAGCAAACGAGCAATGCTATGTAACTTTAATCTGCAGCATAGTAACTCAATTAAAATGAGAAATACAACATGAAAATGAAATAGCATGATGATGAAGTGCCAATTAGGTATCCAGTTTCATGTGTTTCGATAATTACAATTTCTTAACTGAGTCTATAGATGTACAACAATGTGTGAGGCAATTTATAAAGGAGAGAGGTTGGCTGAGTTCAGTAGCAGTCCCAGAACAGTCTTACATCTGTTCAACAACAATAAATCAAGTTCCCTGGAAGTTTGACCACAATGCATGTGGTGGAGCCTGAAACTAAAGCCTGTAGTCAAGTACATGCTTAGTAGATAAGCGCAGTTTTGAGAACTAAGCACCATGGTATGGATTATGCAACAAGCAGACACCCTGAGCAGGGAGCTGGAGGAGCTGGCAAGGAAGGAATGCTGAGCCCAGAGGTGTGCAGAACATTTCTCAGATTCATTTTAAGGGCATAGTGGGCTGCAGGGAGCGTAGGAGGCATTTTGGATGTACAATATAGCTGTCAAGGATCCCTTATTCTGCTGCATTCCCAGAACAGTGTCAGTATTCTCACAAAACAGGCCTAGGATCCAGGACTCTATCTCAAGGTGTTGCTTGTGCTGTCTAGGCAACAGGAGACTTTTGAACTTTAAAATAAAACAATGGGGAGAGCATAGCTTCTTGCTTTGCAAAAGGCTGTATGAGAAGGGTGCACATGTGTTTTAAGACTGCAAATTTTTCAGTTGCTTATGTTTTATGTACTGCTTTAAATATTAATGAGCTCCATGCAAATACTTGAGATAGCACTAATTCCTGGGATGCAAACGGTATCCTAAAGGAATAGATTTCATAAAGTACTGGGAAATTGCTTTGCATACATTCAGAGGAGTACTATGTTGTGGAAGCAGTACTTCAAAAATTGTTTCCATGTGAAGATGGAGAAATGCTTAAAATGTTAGGACATCTTTGTCTAAAGTGTAATGCTAGAGAATTCCATATGTACTGTTCTGGGTCTTGTTGTAAATATTGCCTAATCTGCCCTAGGAATGTTACCACTTCAGCTATATTAAATGAATGGTAGTGTCTGAATTCTGTAAGTGGTTTGGCTTAAGAATGGTTAGATTCTGGCTTTAAAATTGAGGGGAAAAAAGGAGTGTTTCTTCTTGAGATAGCTGTCTAACTGTATAGTCCTTTTGAGATAAGGCATCGATAACTTTCTTGTAATCTTAGTTGAGCTTAATGAAACACCTCACTTACCAGCCTTTGCTGCTCTCAGGTAAAAGCCTCCTTATCTTGTGTTCACAGGATTTTATAGGAAGCTAGTTAACATCAAAATGCACAGATATTTAGCATGACAAAGTCACCTTTACTCTGCAGGATATAAGTAATCACACTGTTCATATCCATGCAAAGTAGTTAATGTGAAATCTTGAGAGGTTCCAGTCACAACTGGCAAGAAGGTCTGAATACAACAGCTTAAAGTTTTTTGTTCTTTGGAAGTTAACATTGTTTTTTTTAAGTGAATAACAATGTTACATGTGTATACTAGATTGAATTCTCTTTAGAAAACAATCTAAACATCAGTGGAAAAAAAACCTAAATTGTTGAAAGATTATTTTCGTAATTCAGTACACCAATGGGTGATACTCAAGGGCCTGTATTGCCAAGCTATATATAGCAAGCAAACTGTTAATTTTTGGTTTTTATGCATTTTATCTATGAATTTTTACTTGTTAGCCTGTGAAGCAGGGAAGACTGCCTTCAATATCTGATTCTGCTAATTCAGTTTAGAACAGTGTCTTTTTTAGTAAATACACAGCAAAGATCCAGGGGACAGATTTTGGTTTTGTTTGCCAAATGGTAAAAGATGCTAGAGGACAGATGTAATCAGAAAGGGAATAGACCTGAAAATGATGTAGAGTAATAAGGATGATATAAAAGTCTAAGGAAAATGCTTCATTTCAAAAGATAAAAAGTACTATGAAGACTTCAGAGACCTATAGTGCTACTGAACAAAGAAATCTTCTTTCTGGTGAAAGAGGATTGAAATATAAAGCATTTGAAATGTTTTGTTCATATGGGAATTAATTTAAAATTGTTGTTGATTTTATTATGTAGTTCATGTTAATGGATATTTGACTGTAATGTTGATTATTAATGAAGGAGAAATGAAATTTATGCTTAATGTTATGCCGTACCATATCACCTTGAAACTTGAATTGTAAAAATTCAGTAGAACCAGACTTGATCAGTATTTCTATTAAAAGCCATGAGATGCATGAAGTGGTGCTGGTGACAGGCCCTAGGACAGCTTAATGACAATTCATGCAACCTTTAGAGAGAGCCTGAACTACTGCAGCTTTTCATGATCTTGTATTATTTTAAGGTGGAAAAAAACGCTTTGGAAAGTTTGGTTACACACCAGTCAATAAAAACCCCATGTAACCCTTGCTGTAAATAGATTCTTGTTTGCAGTCTTACTGGCTGAAGTATTTTTTAAAAATTATTCTGTAAATGTTAAGTGATTTGTTTCATCCCATGACCTTCAAGAGCAAACTTGCTTCAGAATTAAAGGCCTGCCTGTGAAATGTTCTGCAGTGATCCAGAAATACTTGAGGGAACCAGAAATGTTTCATGTCACACGTTGATGTTGAGGGTGAAACTCTTTATTGTTTTTTCTGATGGAAAATATTTTGTCAAAAGTGAAGTCTTTCAATGAATATAAAATGTTAGATTATGATGAATTTTTTCAGAACTAGAGCCTTCTTTACTCTTTCCACAATCCTAACACTGTACCTCAATAGCTTTTGTCAGTAGCCCAGCACTCAGTATTACACCTTTCCTTTCACAAGCATTCATGCAAAATGAGACCCCAGGAGACTGTAGAAGGTGAGCCTGGCCATGTCTATGATCACAAGTGATGTAGACTGATGGAAGCAGAGCTGCAGAACAAAATAGTTGTTTTAGAGGACCTGTCATCCACCATATGTGCTTTTCGGTTTTTCATTAGTTGTCATCTGGCTCTAAGGAAAAAAATGCCACACTGCCACACTGTGGTTGTTTGGAAGGTAGATTGTAAGCAAGATACTCATCTATGGACCCCCCAAAACATAGTACAGAGCTTTTGTCCTTGTTACTCTCACTCAGAGGACACGTTTGCATAAGATTGATACCTACAGGAGTATCAGTATGACTCTGAAAAAACAACTCCTCTGTTTTTTCTTTTTTCATTGAATCCAGTGCTTTCCTTTGGGAAATTTTTATGTTCCTGTGAATAACTTGTTCTGAGAAGCAGAGGGTAATACCACAAGAACCAATATAAATATTGGCATCTTAGTTTTGTTCTTGTTTTCAAATTTTTCCAAAGTAAAATGAAGTGCAGTAGCCAGTTGTTTTATGCTTCAGGTGTAACCTGTATATCTAATATAATCTAATACTCATTATACGGTGCTTTAAGTTAGCTTTTCAAAAATATCAGGCATTAGGGCCTCTAATGGATTCCCCTAGGGGACCCCTGTAGAACTCTGTTCCTCTTCAGAAGTCCATTTCTGATCTCATCTCTCCACTCAATGTGCTTATGAAATTAAAAAACATCCACTAACCAGAGAAATAATACTGGGGGGCTGGGAGGGAGACGGGGTGGGGGGAATGACAATACCACTGTTCAAGCTTTTTCTTCAAGTATCTGTGGCCCAAAACAGTAGTCAGCCTGTGCCTGTTTGGCAGCATATGATTTGTGAACAATGCCAGTGCTGTCTTGATGCTGTGCTCCAGTGTGGGTATCAACCTGTCCCTGACACAGCTGCAGCCCTATCCTGCCTTGACATAGTGCGATCAGTTTTGGAGACCGTGACTTGTGCTACTTGAATGCAGATGTCCCTTCATTTATGGCTGTGTTGTATGGAGCATATCTTTGCCATATGAAGACATTTTTTGGTACATGGCAAATAGATGAGGAAGCAGGATCACATTTGATCCAAAATAAAAGAAACAAATTTTTGAAATATACCCTTTAGTAAGGGCTCTGTAATTAGTCTTCTGCCTCTTGAATCTGGGAGCAGTTCTATCAAGCATGTCCAAACTGCTAATTTATCTCAGCAGGAAGAGGGATACTCAAGCAATTATCAATTTAAGCTTCTGTATTGCAAAACTGATTTCTTCAGCTGTGACTAGGAAGCAGTGAAAAGCAAGTGCAGATCATTGCTCTGTTATATTTAGTTCTGTCCTACAGGGCCTAGGGATGTTAATCATACAAATTTCAAATCTTTTGAATGCTGGCAATTTGCAGATGGCTAAAGGCATAGAGAATAAAAGAAAAATAGGGTTATACAGTGGTTTTATCAGAGCTAGAAAGAGAATTAGGAGTTCTTATTCACTTTTCTCCACTTTTAAACATTAGATGATATTCTGTAATGGTATCAGGTCTCAATACTTGTTACAGCGATTGAGGAGATCAATTTAAATGCTCAAGTTGATTGGAAATTGAAATATGGTTTTAAATTAACAAATGGATGTTTCTTTCTGTGATATGGGATACTACAGGAGCCTTTAGAACTAAGGCATATGGCTCTAGCACAGATTCAGCAATTTGAGTGTAATTAAGATTAAAGAAGTCTTAAGTTATAATTACACTTCACTGTTTTAGATGGTGTTGTCTTCTTCCATTCCTTGCTACCAGCAGCACATGGGTGACTTGGCACTTTAATCATATGCATTGTTCATGTTATGTTGCATTAATAAGGTCAGTGCACCTGAGGTAGAACAATCTATTGCACAGCTTTTCCCCCCATCTCTGCTCCAGCAGGTGCCATAACAGAGGCTCTGCAGGTCATTATGTTGGTATCTCTGGGCTTTCTTCCTCCAGATGGTTGGGTTGCAAGTGTGAGGTTTCAGTCTCATTCCTTTTTATTTTTTTTCTTCCTTTGGTATATCTTTAATTCTGAAGAGTTAGTTAAATCTGAGTACAGCATGTATAATTTTCTCATTAAATCAATGGACAAGGTCATTATATGTTAAAGGGAGGAAATAACTAGTTCACCCATGTTATCTTCACAAAAATATGAGCTGAGCAATTCTGTACTGACCTTTCAATATCATTAGAAGTTAAATTCCATATGCACTCTGCTACTGTGTTCCATTCTGATGCTGCTATGATGTTAGAATATTTTAGAGGAACAATATAAACTATTCCATTGCAGCTGTTCTGTTGCATTTGCTTGTTGCTTTTTTGTTTGCCTGTATTAACTTTGTAATTTTAATGCACATATTGCTCTTTCCCTGTGTTGATCATGGAACATCAGGTAGTTGCTTATTAGAATAAAAACTGCTATGAACTTTGTGTACTACTGTTTCCATAAATATAGGCGTTGATATGCTTAAGAGTAACAAATGTGAGGACTTGAATCTTTGAAACTATAGAAAAGGCATTAATATAGGTTTGTAGTCATGAAATGATTTGGTCTGTCTCAGTGGCAGGAAGCAACTTCTGCAAGATGTAATTCAGAGCACAATAGAAGATTGCTACAGAGGTGCTGTAAAGATTCAGAGAAGTAACAGATAAGCCCCTAGAGGACACACATTTATTAGAGGAATAGTAGAGAGATTTGAGAATGAAGAAACGGAGTAGTAACTTTCAGGGCTGCGGTGTTCACTTCTGTGAATATGCTTAATTGCTTTATTGCAATGCTTTAAATGTGGTCCTTGACAAGTGGAAACCTAAAATGTTTCCTTATTAGGATTTCACTGGAAGCCTTAAGACAGAAGCATTT
Organism: Chauna torquata; assembly: GCA_013399475.1. NCBI lineage: Eukaryota > Metazoa > Chordata > Aves > Anseriformes > Anhimidae > Chauna > Chauna torquata. The sequence continues at coordinate 23,515 of VXAL01013840.1, forward strand.
ATCTTTGCTAGTGGCAATTTTCTGGTATTAGCTAATACTGTATGAAAATGCATGGATACAGTACAAAGGAAATCAGGTAATTTGAGGAAAGCTTCATCTTGCTTTGTTTGGAACCCAGTACAGTTGGCTTTAAATATTTACTGTGGTCTTGGAAAAAATCAGAGCATAGCTGAAAGATGAGATCGAAAGGTAGAACGAAGGATTCATTTGATGGAAAGTAATTTTTTTAATGCTAGATGTTGGTTTCTGTAACCAAACATTTTGGTGTGTATGTTTGATCACAGCAAACCCTTTTCCAAAAGCAAGAATTAAATAAGAATTACAACTTTATCCCAATATGAAATCATGGTCTAAATACATGTGGAGTTCTAGAAGTTTTAATTTGTAAGGTATAGCTAAGTATTGGAGATGACTTCTACTAAAAACTTTCTACAGCTAAAAATGAAGCCTTGAGGCCAGAGTCTGTGCTGAATAAATGGATGCTATTTTATTGAAGCATCAGATATGTGTTGACTGAGACCTGATCTGAAGATGATGAAATTAGAGCTGGATAAGAAGGTATTTCATCTTAATGCGGCTTCTTTCAAACTCAGAGATTTGCACAGGAAGAGAATAAAACTTTTGCCAAGGTTGAGGACAAAATATTAAGCAGCAGCAGCAGGACACTCAGAAGCCACGAGTGCTTCTGCCAAGATGTACGAATGCCATGTTCAGTCAGTTCTGCTCTAGACAAGATTAATGTCCTGACCTTCCTATTAATTAGTCTAGGATGTCTCCATGTCTCTCTAGTTTTGACCAGAGACCTTTTCCAGTGTATTGCTGAAGCTGGTCCATTCTTGGTTTTTCGTCTATTGTGACTAAAAATAATTTAGTTGAGCTAGTCAAGAATTAGACTGCTTCAAGTACAGACAGATAGGGTGACTTGCCAAACCAGAAGGAGCACAATGGAATGGTTTCAGTTTGAAGCAGAGTTCTTCCCTTTGCTTTAGAGATAAGAAATTCCTGAACTGAGAAGGCAGATACAACTTCCACTTTGAGAAAGGACAGTAGGAAAGGTCAAAACAATTTAGAAGAGATTTGTCTCTTCAAATAAGGCAAGCAGTTATGTTGTTTTAAAAAAGGAAATGAAATCTTCATTGTGGAGGACTTATTCATGTAAAACAGATTAAAATATGCATTCCTAATATGTAAATATAGAGTCAATTAACATGAAGGTTTTTTACAGTATAAATGATTGTAACCTGTCAGTGTCCTCTGGGACGACTTTGAAACTGAAATGCTTTTTCTCTGTAGTCCCAGTTAACAAAAATCAATAAACAGTAAACATAGAGCAGTCTGTTGCCAAGTGAGCAACGTCTGAATAGGACAGTTTAATTTTCAACAGATGAGCAGAATTCACCAGGCTCTGGCATCCGCAGAGTGCTTTGTGCATTCCAGGACCAGTTCCAGTAGGCAACAGAGTAAAATTCAGAAAGAGGATTAAAACCTGTGTGTCTGGACTGACTCCTGGACCCCTGATTTAGTCAGTTACACTTGTATAAAGTTGGTATGAAGAAGGTCTAAAACACTGAGGCATTTACTCCCAGCTTGGTTGACTTTTTTGATCCTTGAAAGATTCTGTCATAGCAGGACAGTCTGAATGTCAGGAGGCCTGTTGGTA
>VXAL01013844.1:0-25573 GCA_013399475.1 Chauna torquata
GGGAAGCCGGCGGCCGAAGGGGCGCGGGAGGCTCCCCCCGCTGCGGCGCGGCGAGAGAGGGGCGAGCGGCACCGCGCAGCGACGTCTGGGCGAAGGCGAATTTCAGCCCCCACCCGGCTCTGGAGGGGGTGCGGGCCGGGGCTGGGACAACGCTCCGGGGCCGTGCTCCTTCCCTGCGCGGCCAGGTGGCACAAGGAGCATTCCCGGAGGAAAGACGGAGCCTGGTGCTCCTTTTGAGAGAGACCTTAAAAACGATGCAAAAAAATCAGTGGCAGGCCAGGCGCTGCCCTCTGCACTGGTGCAGCAGTTTACACCCAGCCTCTTCCACGCCCAAGCAGTTCCAGCCTTACACCCTCAGAGGACCCCGCGCTGCCATCAGAAGTAACAAAGCAGACGCAGCGGGCACAGCGCTGCACAGCCCTTTTATTTACAGAAGGGTCGCGGTTCCCAGGGGACAGCCAAAGCAGAACAGCAGAGCACGTGCCAAGGCACACTCGGCCGTGCCAAACCCAACCTGGGCAGACAGCTCCCATCCACGCGCACGGGGAATGCACGCAGGTTTTCACGCACCCGAGGGTCTGGGCTCACGGTGCGGCTGCGCCTTCCAGCCTAACCCACCTCCGACATCTACAGAGCTCCTTGAATGCCTTGCTCCAGGCATAAAACAGTTCTTGACCGTCCAAGCTAACTTGCAGCTTTCCTTTTGCAGCCGACATCCATCCAGCCGCCAAAGGGGTGCGGCAGTGCAGGGGCTCTCCTGCTGCACTCCCCCTTTCTGCAGAGCCCACGAAGAACGAGGCACGGCCTGCTCGGGGTTAGCAGGCAATTCTCCGCTCCCTTGGCCTCCAGCTCTGGACGGAGCTGTTCTGCTGCTGGCCTTGTCTAGAGAAGGAAGTTTCCTTCTTCCCGAGTTACTGAACAAAAGTTTGTCATAACCCCAAGTTATAAAATCTTGGAGTTCACTCCCAGCCCTTTCTCCCACCTTTTCCACTCGGTCCTTTAGTTCATACTTTGCAACAATTATTTGCTGTTTATCACGCTGCCGAGCAGCAGCAACCTGTTTCTGCACCGCAGCTTCAGCAGCTTGAATCCCCCCAGACCACGGCGATCTCGATGCTGTCCCAAGCCTCCCCTGCTGGAGAGCCGCCCCAGCTGCTGCAGTGCTTCCTCCCCGCCGCACAAAGGCGATCAGCTCCCTGCGAAACAGCTCCCTCCAAAGTGTTTGTTCCACCTGGACAATGGCTTCACAGGGAATTTCCACGGATGGAGCTTTATGAAACCTTTCCTGGCAGTGACAGCACAGTAATTCACCCTAAAGACATCAAGATCAATTACTACCTCACCCACCACCTCAAATGCCCAGATTCCCTGCTCAAATTCCACAGGTCCAATTCTCAAGCTTCGTTGTCTCCATTTTCACATAATTGTCTTCCTGAATCACTCTTTGGGAATAATTCAGCCACTCAGCCTGGGATTCTTTTTAACTGCAAGAACCAGCAGTGTCTGGTCTAGAAACCCCCGTTCAGAACACCCACTCACTGTTTGCATTTCACAGAGCCCAGTAAACACGAACGCCTGCCGGTCAGTGGCCCAAACACTCCGGCCACATGGTCGATCCCTGTGCTTCCAAGTTTTGCCCTTCAGTTGGTGACTCTCCTACGGAGAGGGACTTTCACCCCGTACTTCCGACGCTCCGGATGGTTCACCTTAAACTTCTACGTCACCTTTCCAGCGAGGTGACAGCCATCAGGAACTGCCTCCACACTTCTTTCCATTCCTCTTACCTGCCAACTAAACGTAACATTTTCCAGCTGCTGAAAACGTTTCATGAAAACATACGTAAAGTTTCGTCTCCTCTCGTTTTACCTTGCAGACCTTGGATACGAGCTCCGACCAGCTGTTTCTTTCTGGGTGGCTGCTGCAACTTCTCTCCTCCCCAAGGCATTCACAGCTCCGTTTCAGCAGCATCCGTCTGTATCTCCCCAACCTTCTCAGTGCTTACGCAGCTGCATCGGCACCAGCATGGCTCCTTGCATCCTCCCACTTCAGGCTCCTCTTCCCCTTTCACGTCCCCGTGCCACGAGCTGCTGCGGGCCACCAGGCTCCAGGCTTGTTAGGAAGAGCTCGCACCTGCTGCGGACTGAAGCTTCTCCTCTAGGGACAGATGCGGCAAAACCAGCAGGTTTGAGCCACGCAAGCTGGCTGTGAGACATCTCCTCCACTCACTTTCCAAAATATTTAATTTAGTAAGTTGAAACACCCCACTGAACTACTAAAAATAGTGGGCTTTCCATTGCTTGCGACAGAACGGTACCTCTCCCTTCTGAGCTTCTCCGATTTCCAGAAATTGTAGAAAACTCATTAACGACCAACCAACCCCAGGCCTCTCATAACTTCTCTGGGCAGCCTGCACCAAGGTAGGAGGCTACACCTGCAGTATGAACCCGTCCGAACCAACCCTTACGTCCTTGCTGCACGTCACGTACAGCGGCACACCGACCAACACAACGCGCTCCTCACCGCCATCGGCCATCACCGCGTCCTCTTGCAAGCCGTGGGCTTTCACCCCAGCAACTGCAACGCCAGCTCCCAACACCGTCATTTTTGCCTGCGCTGTGCTCTCTCAGTCCTTTTGGGAAATCACTACGTCAAGTCCCACAACACCCAGAGAAGCTGCCAGTTCTTACTCAAAGTGCTTTTGGCAAACTTGGTCTGTAGATGCTATGCCTGTGATCTGTGCCACTTTCAGCAGAACTAGCTCATGCTTTCTTCTTCCCTTAGATTCTTACTTCCAGTCGTGACCCTAAGTTGCCTTTTTTCTTAACCTCAGTAATTAGCATGTCTTTAAAAGACTTGTCTTCATTAGCAGAGAAAATGGATTACACAAATTAGACAAATTCTTTAGCACAATTCCAATTCTTCACCAAAAAGACCAACCGTACAAAAGATCCAGCTTCCCTAAACACAACTGAAGAGAGAAGGCACCCACTTGCTGCTTCCAAGCCCACCTCTGCAGTCCACACCAGAGGGTTTCCCCATTTCCTATCAGGGCTCATTCACAATTTCCTCTGCTGCTCCTTCGTACGACCTGGAATCATTTGCCAGGCAGTCCCAGAGATGCTCTCCAGCTCACACACCTGCTTAGCTCACTCTTCACCACGTGGCACCGTGCTCATGGCACGGCCTTTTTTGTCCGCAGCTATTGCACGAGGAGAGATTTACTACGCTTCGGTGTAGCGTGGAAGTAGGGTGCAGGCACTGACATCAGCTGAATCAGGTCTCTGGCCAGCCACAGAATGAGGACGTCACCCAAAGTGACCAACGCAATCCCCTGTATACGTACAGGGAGTTAAAGAACGCCGTACTAAAGCAAAGCAAAGGTGTAACAGCGCATTAAGACATTTTCTGCATGGGGAAAAAGACCAATATAACCACAGCTAAGTTATTATTACCACCACAGCTATGCAAGTGTAACTCCCTCCAGCGTAATTCTGTGACAGCCACCTCTATTTCAGGTCAAGTGTGCAAATGCACAAGTTAAAAAACACCCTCGCTAGAATATGATTCTGCCATAAAGACCAAGCCCTAAAGAGGAGGTACCTGACCCTGCAGGGCCAGGGGGGAAAAGCCCCACACTCGTCTCCTTTGATCACGGCGCATTAGCCAAATGCGATAAACGGGATCCAAAGTTTGAGTGGGGAAGACACTTTCAGAGGACGATTGCTGTGGTTCCTCTAACTCTTTAGGAGATCAAACTTGACTTTCTTGCGCTGTTCTTCAAGCGCATGCAAACACCATGCAAAAAATACACGCTTTGAGCACGGTGCAGAAGAGGTGGCGCAGCTTGGAGAAGAACTATAAAAAAGTCCTTACTTGTGTGTGGGAAGGCTTAAGGGAATATTTCAGCACATCAGGAGCTGAATCACTGCATGTAGGTGGAGCCAGACAGATTGACAAGATCTGCAACTTGAAAAGTGACCTAAGTCTGAGATCAATCATCTCACAAAGTAGCTGACTGGGGGAACATACGGAGACGGCTCAAGGTGACGAGGCTCAATGTCAACGTGGCACGGAAAAACTGCGTTAGATGCTGCAGCTGACCGCCTATCGCACATCGGCATGACAGGCTGAGCGCTCTTCTCTGTCACCTTTAGTATCACCACCACGACTTCACCTTAACAGACTTTTGCCTACTACAGCAGCACATAAAAAGGCACTCTGGGGGAAGCCATTAGCAAATGTCTCTTTTTCATGCATTAGATTAATGAAGAATCTAGCTTTCAGGTAATGACTTCTGAGAAGTTGCAGAGCAGCCGCTGGATGCAAAACTAAGAATTAATTGCACATCAGATAAAAGCATGAAAAATAAAAAGATCGTACACCAAGCTTTCAAGTTTTACAACCCTTCAGATCACTAAATCCCAGTAAAATCTGCTATATAGGCTAACCCAGGAGATAAAACTGGACTCAAATTACAAACAAACCCAAGTAATAACTTTTCATTATTCACCTCCTTCAGAAACTTTGGGGCCTGTTCATCAGAAGACCTGTATTCTACACATGCAAATAACCAGACTTCTGCGGCTAAGCAGTTCCTGACTTCTGCCACTAGAGACAAAGCATTTATGAGGTCATTCATTGCCCTACTATTCCAATTCTGCATGATCTCAAAATATTTCCGTTTGTGACTCTGCAAGGCATGAAGAGTGCACTAAACATTAAGAAATTAATTTAATGAATTAAATATTAATTTACCATATTTGGTAAATATTACTTATTACTAGCAGTTAGCATCGCATTAGTATCATCGATACTAAATCAGAATGCTCACCAACAACCCTGACAATCATTTCAAATGCAATTTGGTAGGTCATTCTGAAGTTCAAAATGTCCCGTCCCCCCCATCATTCCCACAAATGCCCTATCACTGTAAAACAGCATTTAGCAAATGTTGTTCTGCGCTATTCTCTCGTACGCTGCTCCCCAGCCAGTCATGGGGTCTAACTGGAGGGCAATGGTTTTCCCTCACTAGTTCAAGGGAACACGGTTGGTTGATCTCTGCTAACCTGAGAACAAATCCAAGTTTTTGGGTCACTGCATCCTCTACAGGACATTGTTTTCTGTGGAATGGATTCTGATCAGGGGCAGGCAGGAGGTAGTACAGCACCCTCTCAGGTCTGTTTGTACACTATTTACTGCAGGGAGCTAAGATCCATAACGTGGGTATGAGGAAGTTTCTGTTCAGAGTGACAACAGCTGAGAATATGCATTTTGTTTGACAGGGAATAACTGGCACCATCCAAAGATCTGCATGGACATCTGGACTCCTGGAGTTTGCTCTTATGTATGCAGTCCTACATGAACAGGGCTGCATAATTCCAATTCTAACTTTCAGTTTCCAATTCTAACTTTCAATTTCAATTTCCAATTCTAACTTTCAGTTAATCCTGAGAAACTTACTTTTTCTTCATTAAACACAAACATTCTTCCCACCCCCTCCCCTCAATCGTTTTGAGTCCTTTAAACATGTTATCCTACCTTCTTTCTGAGGACTGGGAGAATCAGTCTACATAGAACAGGCTCTCTTTAAAGCAAGACAAAAAGGACATGACTCAGAGCCACTGCAAGACTAGTTATCCTTTCGTACGCTCTGCTCTATTATCTCCTGCAAAGTAGTAAGGAGTAGGAGTGAAACAAAAAAGAAAAATAAAGTAAGCAACTAGGCACAGAGTCAGAATGAAGAGTTCAGCATGTAGGCAGGTTATCAGCCCTGAGGAACAGACCTGAAACAGAAGGTGGCGAGGGATCTGCATGGAGGCTAGGTGGCTTCGCCCCCTCCAAGAGCAGGACGGTGCCCGGGAGGTCCCCGGACCTCCTGCCGCCTGCAGCAGCAGCTCCCAGGGCTGCATTCAGCTCTGGGGCCCCAGCACACGGCACGGACCTGTTGGAGCGGGTCCAGAGGAGGCCACGGGGGTGGCCAGAGGCTGGAGCACCTCTGCTGTGGAGACAGGCTGAGAGCTGGGGACGTGCAGCCTGGAGAAGAGAAGGCTCCGGGGGGGCCTGAGAGCGGCCTCCCAGCGCCTAAAGGGGGCTGCGGGGAAGCTGGGGAGGGACCCTTCAGCAGGGGGTGCAGCGGCAGGACAAGGGGCGATGGCTTTCAACTAGAAGAGGGGAGGCTTAGGTTGGATCTAAGGAAGAAATTCTTCACTGTGAGGGCGGTGAGGCCCTGGCACAGGCTGCCCAGAGCAGCTGTGGGTGCCCTGTCCCTGGCACTGCTCGAGGCCGGGCTGGATGGGGCTGTGGGCAGCCCGGGCTGCGGGGAGGTGTCCGTGCCCACGGCAGGGGCTGGAGCTGGGTGGGCTTTCAGGTCCCCTCCAACCCGAACCATTCCATGATTCTGTGATTTTAACCACTGGCAGGGAGCCTGGAGAGCTGCCTGTTGGGCACGCTGTGCTCTTTCACAGGAAAAGTTACTAACCTGGTAATTTTCTAAAATGCTCTCCCACACACAGAACTGCTACAGTTGCCACAGAGGTAACATGCAATGGCAAACAGGAGGGTAAAAAGGCAAGAGTATGTTTGATAACCATCCTAAAAGAACAATTAAAAGTTGGTAAGAAACAACCAAGACAAAGTTAGACAGGGATGAGTAAGTATTAGTCCAGAAAATTCAAGGATAAAAGATCAGTGCGCAGCATCTGAGGCCTTAAAAATGAAATAAATAGGCCTGGAAAAAGAGTTTCAGATTATCAGCTTGTGTGTTTCAAAGGAGAAAGTCTTAAGCCATGGACAATACCAACTACATGGCTACAAAATACGTGCTACAGAGAAACACAATTACCCAGCAGCTCTGCAGAAGGTAGGGCAGCATGGGTGGATTTTACTCTTTTAAAAAGCTGTGGGTGTAGCCTTCAGTTCTGCAACTGGGTGCCTTTCACAGGATTGGCACAAATACTAATTTGACCCAAGGATACTTTTAACTGACAGGATAGCATGCTGCCTCTTCCCTCTGTTCCTCGAATTGCTACAGTCAGCCTGCAAAAGAGGAGTTTTCAGCAAGACAGCTGCAAAATATATTTTTTTTTATCTCCATTTATACTCCCATTCAACATTTTCTTAGTTTATAGAAAGGATCAATAGGACAGTCTCCTAGAGCTACAAAGAAGCAGAATTACCTCCACCAGTAGCTGATAAACTGGCACTGACGAAAAGCTTTCATTCAGCAGAGTCCATCTTGTACAAAGTGAAGGCTTTTAGCTCCCACTGCAACTCAAATGCGTTTTTGCTCATGAAAACACATTTCTGATTTGCAAAGTTCATTTCAGCTAGCCTCCTTTCACACCAGAAGTAGAACAAGAGCGTACATTTATCAATAAATTCTAATTTAAAATATTTTTGCATTAATATTATCACTAGAAAACAATTCACAGCCATGAAACAAAAGACTCCATATGCCAGGTTTAACATACCTACGTTTTAACAGTCCAGCCATGTCACTCATGCCTGTTTTCCCTTCCTAATGTGCTCCACTTACAAGAGAACTCCTCCCTTTTCTTGCTCAACAGGTAGTTCAGCAAATTCAATTTCAGGTGTGAATCAAGCTAACTTTTTCTTGGGCAGAACCACCTGTAAAAGCCAAATCTGCAGGCCAAATCTAAACTGCACCAATATTCATGCAAACTCATCTATTTTTAATTGATTGCACAAAATTTTATCCAACTAGAATTCCGTAGAAATAATGCTGGTAATAAACAAGCAGGGAGATAATTAAATTCCCTTAACTTTGTTAGTTTCGAAAAACATAGAGGAAAAAATCTGAGCCATCTTAACAGAACAGCTCCAACACACTCTGCACAAGATAAAATGAGAAGTCTTAAACAACCAAGGGTCTCTTTTTCGCAAAGTCACTTTTGCAAAGTAAAACGGGATTTTGAGGGTTTTCACCCTAGCTACCAACATCAAGCAAACCAGTTCCCCCCGTCTCCTCCAACCAGTACCCTCTAGCACTGGCAGGCTGCCGTTCCCAGAGAAAACAAGAAAAAGCTGACTGAGCACGACACAGGACAGGCATAGCTTTTGTGAACTCCGGTGGTACGCATCCAAAGTTACACTGCCTACAGAAACAGATGCTCAACTTTAGCTGTACTGGACAAGTTCCTCCCCCCCCGCTGAAGATGCATAAAGACCAGTAAAATATGCTCTCGTTATTTCCAAAAAGGATTAAACTACCTGAATGTAACTAACCACCCGCAGAGCTTGGTAGAATTATTTTAGCAGAAAACAGTCAACCAGAATAGTTTACCAGTACAAACACTGCAGGACAAACCTAAGGCTATTTTGCACTGCAGCTCCACGTTACATACATTTATAATCTTTGAGGGCAACAGAAAGGTGCCATTACCACTGATGGCAAGCATTACCACCTTCAGAAACATCTCCTCGCTACTACTTCTCCAAGCAGACGAACTGGCTCTCAGATGGAACCACAGACAATGCCACTGTAACTACATTCACATGTAACAACTGCTGTGTATTAATAAAAGGTTAATAAATTTTGCCTAATTCCATTCAATCACTTTTCTTAAATGTCTTCTTTACCGATCATCTGCTTCAAAAAGGTATACCTCGAGTAACAACCGCTTTCTCCACCTTGGGGATATATTCAGTGAAGGCAGACCACTACGCGCCCCTCAGTCACGTCCGCGGCAGCAGGCTGTGGTAAGAAACTAACCCAGCTGTTAGTGCAGCCCCATGACAAAGACACCAGGCTCGTTTAAAAGGAACATTTTATTTACTTACCTGTCTCAGTAAGCAGGTAAAGTTATTTAAGTTTCTTTGGATGCGACAGGAGTCCTGGGCTCCTTTTTGGCACTTTGAACAATCAACTCCATATGAACGAAAACATTAGTAAACATCTTAAAGGACTGAAGGAAAAAAAAAGAGCTCAACAGGGAAGGTAGAGGTGGTCAAAACAACAAAGCTGGCACACAAGTTGGCAGCAAGTTCAACTTAATTAATTCTTCTTAATGAATCTTCAATGCATCAAAATACTAGCATCATCTTCTTAATCATCTAAGTTCTGGTGCTACATATGCTTAAAATGTATTTCGATTCAAATAAGAGTAAATAAAGACATCACTAGATATTTAAAAAGTTAAAAAAAAAATCAAAAAAGAAATAGTGTCAGAACAAGATGGCCATGGTCAAGAAACCCCCTCCAGGATGCGTTATAAACTGCTAGAATTCAGGTTCAGACAACCACATCAGCAACTCGCCCGTTACACGGGACATCCTGGTAGCCTCTTACTCAGTGAGGATACAGAAGGTCTCTGCAGCAAGAAAGAACCGTCCTTCCACAAGTTTCACCCTTATTCTCCTCTTCTGGGTCTCAAAGATCGAGATCCAAGTCCCAGAACAGAGCCCACCACAAAAATGCAAAAGCTTCTTTGCAGAAGTAACTGGAAGGGGCATAGCACAAAAACTCCAAGCAGGGGCTTGAGGCAGACTAGAAGAATCTCTATTTTGTGAGAAACATTTAATTCAACACAATGAATTACAGGAGGACAGTTTTACAGAATAATAACCGTAACAGACTGTTCAAAAAGGAAAATAATTTTCACTGGCTGCACTAGCAGGTAAAGTTCCCCAATGCGATACCTGGTAAAGCAGCAGCAAAGTACAATTCAGTCTTCTTGCAGTACTCCAAATGAGCAACATCAAAGAATTTTGTATTCTCACATCTTTAAGAAAAGAGTTAATATAGTATCAATCACTTTGGCATGGGATATTTTTCAAGGAGCTTAAACCTATTCAGATCACTAAGCTGAACCGCTCCCAAAGGCTATTACTCGCCAGGCAATTCCCCCGGTCCCTTGCTGTTACTGCTAATCATTCTTACACGATAAAGGCTCTGGGAGCTACTTTCTTCCCCAAGTTTTGGGATACCAACAACTTGTACAATTGGTTAGTGGCACAATATTTAATCCACCACTTCATACTGTACTCTCAGCTGAGATGTCCATGCATGAATTATGCAATGGATACTCTAAGACTAAAATAACTTCTGCAACCTAGTCAACGTATTCTCCAAGCTACACACTCATCTTCCTCCCCTCTCTCTATCCTCCCTCCCCAGATAAATCCCTTTTTAGCCACAAGTTACCCCAATATGCTCACAGTTGTACTAGCAGAGACTGAGGAATCAATCAAGGTACCCACGGTGAAGCCAAATACTTATAAAGACATTAAGGCAGGTTTCACATCATTTCATTTTTGGACACAAAATGCTGGTCACTTCACTGCACATGCAAATAAGAAAGATTTAATACTTAATAAAAAGCTTTAGATTCATTTTTAGATATCAATTATAGAAAAATCAACCTTTTGCCTTTCTTGTTTTTAAAAGAGGTCAGAACATTACTGCACATGAAAGCAGATGTGTAGACACACCTATTGGAATGGATTCCCTTCCCTCCACACACGCGGAAACAGAGGTCAGGGATCTTGGCACCAGAAGAGAAAAGAGGAAGTCTTCCTCATTGTCAGTCAGAAATGAGTCATCCTTCCATTCTGAGTTGAGAAGGTCCTTCTGACCAGACTTAAGCCAAAGCAAAATATACCACAGAGCAGGTATATTTATCTTCAAAACTCTATTCTGCTATGCTTGGACATACACAGAACTCCGTATCAAAAGTGTGCACAGTAGTGCATTCAGTGTGGTGCTGGAACTCACTAAAAAACAGATTGCCATTGACCAATTCCTCACGTGTAACTTTTCCGGCTCATCAAAACCTCAGGTGGAAGAGGCACTGGTAGTTCATCTCTGAGACTACACTTCCAAGACCAATGTGGTCTTGAGAGGAAAATGAAATTCACTGACCCGAACTGACACATGGAATGACAATCCACAACATAAAATGACCTCCCTACAGTCTGGTACAAACAGGTAGCCTACAGCAGAGTAGCCAAGGAGTGAAACAGCATCTCTCTCACTTGCATTAGAGAGAAAATGGTTTCTATGGGTCATTGTTAAAAGTACTTCGATACAAAAACTTGAAAAATGTTTCATCTATCACTGACCCACAAAAAAAAAAGTACAGGAAGTTTGGTTCCTAGTATGTTCCCTCCCACCACTTTATATTCCTTTATTCCCTCCCACTTTATTTTCCCAATTACCCTACCCCTTTAGAAAAAGGAGGGGGAGTAGAGTTTAGTCAAGTTCCATCTTCAAAACTACCCAGCAATTAATGGACCATCAGCTTCTCAACTTTTCCTGAAGTGTACATCAAAATGCTCATAGGTACAGTTGGATTGTTGGTGCAATTTACTCTGCAGACACTCTTGGCTTTGTAAATAGTTGTGCTGACCCTGCTGTTAGGGTTTATACTGGGAATTCTTAGATGGAACTCCCTAGAAGAAAAAGAAAAAAGGCCTCGTAAGTTAGTAGGCACTTTTAAACACCTTTGTAGCAAGTAAGCTCTTAAAAGAATAAAGCACCATTGCCAAAACATAGCCATTTCTTTATCTCCTGTTTTTCACCTTCAGCAGACAGTTTGTTATGGTTCTTTGCTGTTGCCAGACCTTTGTAGTAGAAAGGAATGCAAGATATTCACTGTCCAAACAAAGCTACTGTTAGTCGTGGTAAAACAGGAAAATATAGAGAGCCCAGATATAAGATGATTTCTCCCAAACGCCAAACAGATTTCACAGTATAATCAACCTTCCAGCTTGAAGGATTGCTTAACATAAATCATTCTTCATTCTACCTGACACTGAAATACAGCTGCCACTCCCTCCAAAGGGGCTTCTCTCTTCTCCTGCTATTCATCCTAAAGATTCCTTTCTTCCTCCACATTCTTGATTCTTGCCTCACAGGCTCACACAACTGGAGTCTGCATAATGAAGCACCCAGGGTATCGGCTATCCTGTCTCAGTGACAGGATACTAATTGCTTTTCTTAGGCTAAAACTTAAAAACGATCAGAAATTAAAATCCGTTCTGTTTTCATCTGATTGCACGAGCTCCACTGGTGAAACACACAGTGCTAGGGTAACATCAAATAACACAGCAAAGAAACGCTCCGCTTCATAGCATGGTGCTCCGTCCCCGCCTGGTGCACCAAGCAAGAATTCGGGAACTTCTGTTGGTGTATCTTGGCTTGGCGGTATATAGATGCTCGCCCCTGCCCCGCATTGATACACAATAAGGACTTATTATTCAGAGCTATTCTGGATTACAAGACAATAAAAAAATTCCAGTTACACCTTTAAAAAGGTCCACTCCACAAGTGAAAGCCAGGAAGCTTTCAAAAGAAAACAAGAAGCAAGCCCTTCATGATAATTTTAAGGGACGCGCAGTGTAAAAGGCACACTTCTGTGAATCCTGCAGTGTTAATCAAATGTTTTGGTCATTTCCAGATTTTGAATATACACGTTCTTCTGTTACTTTCAGCTTACAAATTCCTGCCACGAACTACTTTAGCAACTTCCCTCTTTTGACAGTCAGGTTGTCCTTTCTGACTTCTAAAAAATATTATTGAAACTTTCCACAAATGTGCCCTCTAATACACCCTGCAAGAAAATGCTTACTAAAAAAGGGAGAGTTAGACAAAAATGGAGGGAGGGGAACTGAGTCTGTAAGATGGTAGCTGCCCTGCCTGCCCACAGCATCCTCTTGCCTGTCACAGGCAGTAATAAACAAATTGGGAAAAAAAACTGGCGTCACAAGACAGGTAAATGTTTAAAAACTGATCCACTTTCAAGATAGAATCCTTGAAGTGCTTACGTACACATTCTGGTTACACATTTAGCCCATCTGACACAAACGTAAGGCCCAGAACACTTGATAACAATGCAAACACTCACCGGCCATCACACCCAAACTATTTGATTTTTTTCGTGAAAAGCATGCTTTTGAAAGTGTGCGCTAAGGAGCAAAGATTTGTTGATGCCAGGATTCCCTTTGAAAACGTTTCTGCCTTCAGTGAGGTACTATTCGGTACAGCTCGAGGAGAAAAAGGAAGTTGTCATATTACCTGGACTATACATTCTCCATTTCCTGGTCATGATCCTGTTCCTCTTCCTCCTCCTCCTCTTCTCCTTCTTCCTCACCTCCTTCTTTCTCTGAAGGAGCTTCCCCATCTCTTGCTATTTCCTCGACATGGGCAAGCATGTCAGCCATCAGGGCTTCCTCCAGCCTCTTTCGCACCTGCTGCACCAGTTCCTCTTGCTTCCTGCCCCAAATCAATGAACACTTACATTAATTCTCAAACCTGCCCATTTCAAGGGAATGGAATCTTATATTGCTCATACACGAGGCTGGACAGAGAAGCATGACTTTGAAAGAACTCTCTGTAAGAACTGCATTGTAAAAAAAATTGCCTGGCATTATATTTTAAATGAAGCTGAAAGAAACACTTCATAAAAGTTGCCCAATACTTTCCATTGCGAGTCCTTACTACTGATTGTACCATTTTTAATTCTGGCTGAAATTTGCAGCTGATTCAAGACTTTTTTTTTTAAAAAAACTACTAATATGAATTTAATAAGAAAGAGTCAGCCTACCCTGCTCAGACTTCCGAAAACAAGACTGGAGAAAATTAGGTTTGCGACTATTTCAATCTTTTTGCTCAATCTTAAATTTTACAGCTGCTTTTATCTCAAATGCTATCTCTTAATGCTAAGAAGTGGTCTTTTATCTGTGGCTCATGGGACTCCTATGTCATCTCAGCCACAGGAAATCAGAAAGTTATAAACAGACCTTTTTTCCTGGTCATTCATGTATAAATCACATGCAAAAAACAAGTCATCCTGTAGCTCAAAAAGAGTTACCAGCTGAACAGTCAAAACAATTACTGCCTTTGTACACTGTTAATGAATGCGAGGAGTGTGATTTCAGGTTAGAGAACAGAATATACCAAAGACGTTATCAGGTGCTTCAAGCTGAATTTGACCAATCTTCATTTATTGAAAGCAAGCTATACCTACACAAATTGCATCCTTGTTTGTTGCCACAGCAGTGGTTAATGTTTTTATTTGGTCCTGTGCTGGCACTGAGAGTAAGATGGTGAAAATCTCGTTACTTAGGGTTTCCCCAGTCCCTTCATTGCTTAAGAGGTGCCTTAATCAAGGTTACAGAAATTCAGATACCCTTTTCAAAAACAGGAGACATACTGGCATGAAGAACAAATACGAACCTGAAACCTCACAGTAACTGAGCATGGTCAGAATAAAAAATAATGTGCTTTAAGTACAGGCCTGTATGAGAGCTGCTTTGTGTAACAATTCTTTCCTCTCTTCTGATAAAGACACTTTCACATTAACTCAGCAAGCCGTAGCACTCTACCAGACATTTCAACTTGCCATTGAAAAAAATGGGGTACTTTTACCACAAGAAAACCAAAAGAAAGATAGTATCTGCTATTTCTAGTTAATACCTAATGTCTTCATCTGTCACCATAAACGCTTTGCAAAGCGGCTGTGAAGTGTTTAGCCAGACTCCAGGATTCTTCTCCACGGCCGCAGACAGCTGGCCAGTGATGGGCATAGTGCTAGTGTGCAGAGCACTAGCTATAGCAGACAGAAGGGTTTCATCAGTGCAACCAGGTCCAACCCCTGCAAGCCGGAGGAAAAGCAACAATCAGCATTGCACATGACAACGAACAGCAAATCAAGACAACAGGCATTATTTCAATTTTAATGGCAAAGCACGTACTGTCATTTAGAAAGCCAGCACAATATAAATCTCAGTCCTCAACACTTCCAACAGCATCTGTATAACAAATCCCAAAGTTATTTAAACCTAGATCAATTCCTTATTACGTTACATAAAAAACAACCTGGGAATGGAAGCTGTTTAAACAGGCACTGCTTCTGGAAAACACACCAACAAAGAAGTCAAGAAACTTTGCCACTTCCTCTCATTGTGCTTCAGAATCCCCTAAGGACAAAGGGTGCCTGAAGAGTACTAACAGCTCCTGCTGAAGCAGGAGCGGTCCATAGCACTGAAGAGCGCTGGAGAACAAGGAGGACAACACAATACCTTTGATACCAATCAGCGGTGATCTAAAATGCCACGCCTGGAGTTAAGGGCAGACTCTGATTACCTTGTAAACCTTTTGGAAGGTCCATTGTTTTCACCAGCTCCTCTGCAATGTCAAAAGCATTCAGTCCACTTAATTTCTTCTCCCAGAAGAGCTGACATCAAAGAAAGTGTTTATTGGTACAAAACAGAGAAACGGAATTGACAACCACACAAAGCACCTGCTTACTATCAGAAGTGGGAAGGGCGCTGCTGCAGACAGCTTTATATCGGATTTACTGTAGAAGGGGTCTGCCACGTCTGAAGGCAGGGAGCAATCCTCATCACCAATCTCACATCTCTGTCCTGATTCACTGCCTTGAAAAAGACTTTCCTTTCCTCCAGGCACTGGTACGTTCACTGCTTCTGAACTGGAACAGCAAGGCAACGCTTGCCTGCTTTCATCTGAGCGCACACAGTATGGGACAGATTTTTTTTTTTATTATTTTTACACTACTGTTCCTTTTGTGCTGTCTCCAGTATGCAACAGAACTGAAGTTAAGGAATGAAGAACTTATCCAAGCTTTTTCCAAAGTAAAGAGTTATTTTACTCCTCTCTAGGAGTTTGTCATGAGAACGATCGTGTCTAGTCCTTGACAGAACTTTGAATTACATGTTCTCCTCAAAGCTAAAAACAAGTGAACCCGTGGTTTGGTGGGAAGATGGATACTAAAACTAGATAAACGTGGTTTGAGAGTTGAAAGTGTATAAGGATGATCAATGAATCAGTGGAGCACAATTTTTCTTGCAGCAAAGCAGTTTTAATCAAGGTCTTGAAAAACTAAGAATTTACCCTGTACAGTCCAGCCACATCCCCTTTTCACGCCTGTCAAAATCGGAGCGGTACTGAACCCACACTACTTTTCCAACCACGAGCTCCTAACAAGAGGAATAAGGACGGTGAACACCAAAACACAGGCGGGATATTCTCTAGCCTATGACTTTCAAATAGATGAATCTTAAGCCAGCACATGATGGAACTTAGCAACGCTTTAAAATTTTGAGGAAACATCTGGAGCCAGCTGACCAGAGGTTACACTATACTAGATTCTGGTAAAAAAATAAGTAAGGAGTCTAGGAAGCTGCATTGCAACAGGTAGTAATGTGAGCAGGAAACTACAGAGGCCAGCTTAAAACATCTTTGTGCACTGGGGCTGATCTCTGCTGTCTAATAGGTTGCACTTGCATATCAATCTCTCCCTCAACAGGATACAAATCTCTATCCAGCTCAGTTTTTTGCACATTGATCTCTTACCTTTAGCGTTTTGTTTTATTGTCCTAACTAGCCAAGGGTTTTATAGGAGGCGCAACAACACTACGAACACACATGCCCTACCTCCTCAGGAAAGGATGCTAAAAACCCACCACCCTGGTTTTAAATTAAAAAAAAAAAAACACCACTCCATTTCAAATAGATCCTAAACCACACTGCAGAAAGGTAAATTCTTAAGTTTGCATAAAAAGTTTTCAGTGTGAGAAGCGAGTATTTTATCAGGTATTTTTATTTTTTAATGAAATCACTTTCCTCTTTGAATGATGTATTTTAATTCCACCAGACCTGCAAGAGTTTAAGATATACTGGTAACTGATACCATTGACAGTGTCTGAACAGGCTAATGAAGCTGAACATCTAGTTTCCAAAAGATGTAAAGATGAACTCACTACAGGACAGGATTCACAGAATCCCTGGTGTGGGCTCTGCGGAAGCAACAGGCTGTCAGCTCTACCTAATACTAACGAAATGAGAACGCCTTCCAAAGGCTGCTTTGAACCAATGCCCAGCTTCAAAGCTTCATTTGTCCTAAGCACACTTGCTGCATCCTTTCACTAGATGAAATTAAGCTGAAAAATCTCCTTTACTTTTGGTGTATCCTCGTTTGCAAATATACATTATGAGAGAAAAACAACACAATTTTATATTAATAATGACATTCCACGGGAATTTCTGACCTTATTCATACTGATAGAGTTAACTACTAATGTCATATCCATCTGAAAAAAGGCCCGTGCAGAGGGTACAATCCCTTGTAGCACATCACGAGCACCACATTGTAAGTCTGCACAGGAACAGGGATTTCTTGAAACACAGAATTCTAACACACTTGGAACATTTTATAACGATTACAATGTAAATTTCCTCTAAATTGGTTATGTCTTCTGTCTAAGTTTATAGATATGACTTTTTTTTATAGATATGAAGTTTTAACTACAACAGAATTGTGACCTTAAAGGTTGGAGTCCAGTTATATAAAACAGTGCAGACAGCATGTTAACTGTGCACTAGAAATGTTTTTTGTTCTGATTTTAAAAGCCGGGAGCACTGTAAGTTATTGTTTCTGAAATCTCAAACTGCCACGGACTATTTGTTCAGCACTACAAAATTAAACCATTTTAGGACCTTCTCAGCAGCAAAACCAGAAGTTTCTTAGCTCTGGAAAAGTAGCTTCTAAGTTCCAAGCCTTACCTGCCGGGGCTGGTCCACAGCTTTCTGAGGATCGCTCTTCACCTTATTGCTGGGATGGTTTGTGATCTTTGTGACAGGTTGTTTGAATATGGAGGCCGTCTGTCTGACAGGCAGTGCTGTATTCAAATCAGGCTTGCCCTACAAGTTTCAAAACAAAAGGAAGGGAAAATCCCATAAAATATTTTCAATTTGCCAAAATGCTACTACAGCTATAAAGATGTACTGCGGGCAAAAGAAACGTTTATGGACTTGAAAACTTGCCTGATCTTAAGCGGTATCAGTGAGATTGCTAAAAACGCACAACAACCTCCAAATCTTGCCTAAGTCCTTCCAAACGTAACCAAGTCTTTCACTCCTTCACATTCTACTTAAGATGCTAGCCGTCTCTCATTCTAATTTATACACATTGGTTTTATTCCAATTTTGACAGAATTTAGGAGTCAGAACAGTGAATTTACATTTTAATATGACAAGCCACCTTCGAATCACTAAACCTGAAGCTTTTGATACAATGTTTGTAATAATTAGAAAATTTATTATGCGGGATTTAGAGACCAGTTTGTGAATCCAGAAGCCATTCTAACCCCTTTTGTTGAAATTCAGTTGCAGATGCCAATAAACAAACACAGCTGGAATCTTGATCACTTTTTTTTTTTACCTTCAGTTCTTCACAAAATTCAGTTTTTAATGGGACTGATACCTATCAAGTGTTCACAACAACTGCACCTTATGTTGCTTGGAAGACAGGAAGCATGTTCCTCGTTCCTGAGATCTACTGTGCTTATCTCGAAATGGCTGTAGGTCATGCTTTGTTCTCGAGGATGCAGACGCAGTATCTGCTTAACATATTTATTCATGAGATGTAGAAAACTATTCGGGACAAATATCGTTCTGAATCATCTTGGGCACTAATCCATTCATAAGCTAATGATAGCTATTCGTACATTTACTGAAAGATTTGGGCAGAATTTTTAGTCTGAGAGGGGGATGTGTGTGTCTGCGTGTATGTGTGTGCACGCGCACATGCTAGCTGACCTCTCGGAAGCAAGGCATTTTTCTTTTAAAACATTACTACAGCACCTAGTGCTGCAAGCAAGTGTTCCAATCACTTAGATCAGAGTACTGTTCTTGATTCTTTACCGGTTGACATAATTAGAAAATAAGCATTACGCTATTTTCCACATTTAATATTTAGGTGCAGAGACAGAGCTGTTGGGTTCTGAAACGCATTTTGGCATCCGATGAAAATGAGTGAGCCAATCTACCCAGCCCAACAGTATACCACTCTAACCACGATCTTTATTCAACGATAATAACCAAAATGCTTACTATTCATGCTATCACATATATCGTTCTGAGAAGCAGCCTGGCCAGTACAACAACAGGTGGACAGGGAGAAAGCTTCCGCTGCATCTTACTCTTACTTTGGCTTGGTTAGAACAGTCGTAGCGCATCCTCTGTCTGTTCTTGTTCATTTTACTCATCAACATTTTTCCCGTGCGGAAGTCGAAAGTGCTCAGGTCCATGGAGCTCCCCAGGTAGCGCGCCAGCTGGGGCTTGCTTCGAAACTTTTTACCGCTTGGGCTGAAAAAGCACAGAAAAGACACAAGGAGGGAAATTAAAACCCTCTGGACTTCAGTAACAGCTTTTGTTGCAAGCTTTATTTCCTTCATGAACTTCCAAGAGTGAAGCTCACGCTCAACTCAGGATTGGTATTACTGCATTCACATCAACTCCTTCTCACGATTACTGTGGAAGAGCCAAGCTAAGTGCAGAAATTGTTAAAATGTTTTTATAAGCAAAGAGCAAAATTCAAATCAGGTATAAATTAACAGAGTAATTCACACAATAACTGAAATGGAAGACAACGACACAGAAGTACTTAGTGCTCAACTGCCTCAAATAATAAATGCCTGTTTTCAAGGCTAATTTCTTCTCACAGGAGCACTACGTCTGAGTGGCACCACAAATGTCTCCTCAGACCCCTGTCGCCTCCCTTGAGCTGCACGTTTGCATTTGATTACAAGTCCGTGGTAGCATTCTGAGCACGTTACTTCAGGATTACGCAGTATCAAGGAAGCAGAGAGAACAGAAGTTAACTGCTGACAAGGTGCAAAGTAAAGAATTACAAAGCTTAACTGATGCAAGAATAAAGGTCAAAACCTTAGAAAACTTTCTATTAATGGCAAAACGGGAGATTCTTTTTAAACACCTGATTTTACATGAAAGACTACAACCTAGCAAGCACACACAAATTACTCCAACTCCTGTTTTATTTTTATAACACCACCACAAAAAGCACTAACTGAACCCTTTTATATTTCACGCATAAAGCAAAAATAAGTCAATGCACTGTGACTGCAGTGCAGACCTATACAGGCACTGAGCACAAAGTATTCTTCACGTTCTGGTTTAGCATCACAATGCCTCTTTATTCTCTTAATTTCTCTCATTTGTTATTTTGCATCTTTAACACGTCAAGTACTTTATTTTCTGGCAAGCAGAGGACACCACTACGCATCAACCCAGCAACTTGCACATTCAGCCTTACCAGCAGCCTGATAAACGCTCGCTCCACATCCGCCTATTGTGCTAAACACAGGTTAGTTGGCTGAAAGACATTTTAAGACCAAGAAATGCCAGTCGTGTCCTCCCCTCCCCATTCACCTATTTTCTTCTATTACACAGCAGTTAGTGCTGTCAGAACATTTTTTCACCGCCAGTCTGAAAATGCAAAGCACTTTCCGAATACCCAAGCACTGAACTTCAGACGACTCGAAGCATACTACAGACCCTATTTTTTTCTTTGGGGGAGACATGTTACCAACACAACTTACACCTGCTGGAGACAAATTAATGCCTGTGAGGCTCAAATGCCTTCTGGAGGCAGCTGGAGATCTGTGATTAAGTTGCCTCCTGTTTACTCCTAAAGCCAGAAACAGAAGCCACTTGTTCCGAGACTTCCACTAGAAGGCCAACAATAACTTGAAATAACAAAGCTGTCGAAGGCTGAGGAAAGCAGCGTTACTAACTGTTCCAGCAGCGCAGACCCCATCTACCAGTGTTGCTGCAGGAAGATACTAACAACCTCTCTAGGGTCTTCTTTCAGGGCAGCTCAAAGGAAAAAGCCTTTTTTCACCACATTATCTGCTTCTTTGAAACCTTTACAGGAGGAAGGTCTGAAAAAAAATAGTGTGAGCACAGAATTTCCAGTCCCGTGGCAGTGACTAGCAGTGGCAAGGCAATTAGTCCAAGTCTTAGTCTCTACTGAAAAAATTAAGCTAAAAAAAGGAAAGAAAGAAAAGCAGAAAGCCAGAAGGAACCAAAGGATTAAAAACTCTCTTTCAAAAAAAAAAAAACAAAACAAAACCAAAAAACCACCTGAGAGGCAAGGTTAGCATGAATTATACTAAAACGTTATCTGGAGAAGTCTCTGAAAGGACCGAGGGCACGCACGGCAGCAGCTGCCTGGGAAGCTCCTGGCCCCGGCTGCCCCGCGCTACTTATCCTGCCCCACAGCTACCCGCGTGCTGCACGAAAGCACTCACAGGTCACCAGGCTGGGAAAATAATCTGTCTTTAGAGTGCAGGGAGAAGAGGAGGAAGCATTTTAGCACCGGCTATTCCTCAGCAGGACCGGTACACTACCGGGCTGCACAAATACTCGGGCCAGAAGATGGCACAGGAGCAGGGATAAGCAGATGGGAACAGACTGGGTCCAGACATCGAATTTGAAACCATTGCTTAAAAATACAAAGGGAGTTACACGGCTCGATCCCGAAAGAGGAATAACCAGCGGCTTTTAGGCCAGAGCCATTGCTGCTGTCAGCGAAGTCAAAAAGAAAAACTCCTGCTACATGAAAAATATGACACTGCCTCCTCTTCCAAGGTCTGCAGCTCCAGCTGAGGGCTCAGTGCCTCAACAGAAACCCATCAGCAGGAATTTGAAGAATAACACGCTATGCTGGATTGTGCTGAGGTGGCAAGTCCCTTGCTGTGTCACTTCAAAGTGCAGGGGACTCCCAGAGCAACAGAGGCAGACACACTCAGAGACACTCAGGCATTCTGCAGGAACACAGCCCCTCAGCTTTTTTGTTCAGCGTGCCTTCCAGTAATTCTGCGGCGGATCTGAAATGCTGCTCAAAGTCAACCTACAACTAAAAAAATTCTGAAATGACTCGGTCCTGTCCCTTCCTCGGGAAGCTTGGCCCAAAACAAAAGCACCGAAGTGTTAACAAGAGAAACTTTTATTCTGATTACGTCCCGAGAAAGGCAACGCAGTCCCAAACTTTTCTGCAGCGATGGCAGAGGAGGGAACAAAGCTCCAGCTGGAAGCCGACAGCAAACTTGCTGGTGAAGGCAGAGCGGCGGGGAGCTTGCAGCTCCCCGCGTCCTCCTGCCGGGAGCATGCTCAGTAGGACACGGCCATCGGGCGACCTACAGGTTCCTGAGAGGGTCAAAAACCAAAAAGCAGCCCCAAAAAACCCCACCGACAAAACTTGAGCAAGTTTTGCTTGCTGCAAGTCACAGAAACGGCGGAGCAGCGGTGAGGCAAACAGAGTTATTAAAAAGCTTCCGTGCCTTTTGAATCGCAGAATATGGAATTCCTCTTTCCGCTCCAGAGCACTCTCGGTTTTTGACACACACAGACTCAGAAGAGACCCAGAAGGAGGAAACTTCGCTACCAAATTGCAGAAGTCGACCTCTTCGATGCGGTACCGCGGTCCTGGTGCTGCGCTCCGCGTCGGCGCCTTCCCCGCCTCGCCCCGTCCCTGCCAGCGGGGCCCCTGCCGAGCCGCAAGTGATTTCCCACGCCTGCCCGTCAGCGGCCACAGCGCGTTATCCGTTTGCCCAGCCTGCCCCGGCGCTAACCAAACGGACCGAACAGAAAGGAAGGGGGGTGTTACCGCGCCCAAGAAGCCCTCACTCGTTATTTACGGACTTTTGGGGCGCGGAGCGGGCTGAACGCAGGGCAGCCTGGTCAGGGCGAGCCGCTGCCAGGTGCCTGCTCTCCACGCGCGGCTCAGCCTTTGTCTCCTCGCCTCCTCGTACTCCGAAGGAGCGGACTGCCAGCCCCGGCCCTCTCCCCTCCTCCTGCCTGGCTGAAGAAGTCTCCTCCCCTCTGCTCTCCCCATTTAGCCTACGCCAGATCCACACAACTTGGGAAGCAAGGGACAAAAGACGAGGACAAAAAAAAAAAACCCACCCAACCAACCCACCCCAGATGCTGTCTGCCTCTTAAAGAAATGGAGACGGCCCTAACCTAGGCAAAAGGGTGATCAGAAGCCTACGCTTAAAGCCTCCTTTCCTCACTGCGGGGCAATGGGTACAACGCAGAACGTCTCCTCCTCTGCTCAGACCACGCTCTCCCCTCCCCAGCGCACCCGAGGACCTCGGCACGCGTCTCCCCAGGAGATGCCTTCTGCGCGCTGCCACCATCCATCCCCCTCTCTCCCAGCACCTTCACGTCACTCGTGGCAGCAGAACCCGTACCAAGCCCTGAATCCGCCTCGGTGCTCCCACACCTCAGCGAGGCAGATCCTGGAACAGGACGGCACCGACACAGACGGCATCGGGGCAAACACACCAAGACCAGGCGAGCCCTTCGGCCCACAGCTGCCGTAACCCGTCTCTTGTCCTCGCGCACTCAACGGCGCATCCGTGCTTCAGCATCTCCCCGTAACTCGTCTGCGGGCACCTCCGCTCCGCCAGCCCCGAGCCGCCCTTCGGCACCCCACCCGCGGCTGTCCCGTGGCAGAGGAACGGCCCCGGTGCAGCCATTTCCGTAAGGCTTACCGCACGCGTCACGGCAGCTTCGTTTGGGAGCTGGGGGTAACACTGAGGAACTGAGACAGAGCAAAATGCGCTCTCGGGAAAAGAACCCTCCTCCTCATTTTTTGGGGAAAAGAGGGTAATTCTTTGCAGGGGGGTATTTAGAATGCTTTCTTGAACTTTTTGCATAGGTGCCGCGTAGGTAAGAAATTCACAACAAATAAGCTTCACCTAAGAGACTCGTTAAGTTTTCCAGAGCAGAGATGCCAACAGCTTCCTGAAGCAGAGACAAACAACAAGCCCAAACTTCTCACGACACTTTGCCATCAAACCTGCACCAGAGAACAGTACGAAGAAAAGCCACACAAGGCAGCCATAAACCCTCCTTTCCCCAGGTAGGAACAGGGAGCCTGAAGAGAGGAGACCTTGTAGCAAATTGAGAGAGTTCTGGCTACTTCACAACCCCCTCGATGTGCTTCCCTTCCTGACACCAGCGCAAATCCTCCATCCCTGCACCCATCCTGCTCGCTCTGGATGTGGTCCACAGGCCCCATCGCATCAGCCGGACGCCCTCTGGGTTCTCCCAGCTCTCAAGTCACAGATGACAGAACACACTCCAGGTAAAATACTTCCGCACTGTAAGCACGAGGCTGGAGGACTGTTCCCAAAAACCTGCCCGCGGACTACACCTCGAGGAGGGCATTTCCATGCGGTCACGGCTGGTCAGAGTCGCATCTCACGGGCTGACCACGCTCCGCACAACGCTTTTGCTTCCCAAAACAGACTGCAGGTTCGAGAGCAGGCAAACCTTCATGTGGAAAGCATTTGCTGCCAGTATTTACGGCTACAAAAGGAAACCTCCAAATGCACAGCACAGCAGCCCTAAAGAACACTTCAGGAAAGCAGTAACTGCCACCCCACCGCCGCTCACCTCGGATTGGTGTTAATTCCCAAGGCTGGTGATCGCACACGAGAGCGCTTGTTTCCAGTTAATTCTGATGCGAAACTGTGCACGCAATTTTCCACGGTTACTGCATCTGTATGTTCAGAGCAGCTGGGCAAAAAAAATCAGCCAGGTAAACAACAGGCAGAAATAGCAGAAGTATTAATAAATTGCCACTCACATATTTTCCACTCTGAGGTAATGCAAAATGCAACAGTAACCGAAAATTAGCGCAGTGGAGCTGCATTATACCTTTGATCTCTGGCCAAATTGATATAAAGGGAAAGTCCATTATACCTTGGGAATAAAAATATGCTACTTCTCCTCTCCCCCCCCTCCCCTTTTATAAGGGCAGCTCAGAGACTGCAACTTTACAAATAAAGTAAGTTCTTGGAAAAACAGGGATCTTTCAAGCTGCTGGCTGCACCTCCTCTAGCTGCTACAGGTGGTCCTTTCTTCTCCCTGCAGGCTCGAAGCTGTGGCAGAGAAGCAGGAGCTTCCAGCTTTACGCTCTCGACAATGACTATCTGCTGGTTCACGTACTGCTCAGCATGGCACGGTATTCTCGCAATCACAATTTGGTTTCAAAGACGAAACCTAAGGCGTGCAGAAGTTGATGGCACACATTTCACCGATTAGAAAGGCCAGATAAGGACACCAGGTGAACGTGCGCTACACTCTCCCAGCTCCTGACGGACCCGAGTTTCACACATCGCTTTTAGGAAGCGGGCAGCTCACGGGTGCGTTACAGACCGCCTCGTATGGATGCGAGAAGGATCCATATGGCCCACCTACAGCCATAGAAACATACAATTACACATCCTTCAGGCAAAGCAAGCAGCTCCCCGGCCATATGCTTCCCCAGCAGCAATATTCACAGGTTAACGCATCTCGTGCCAGCAACGCGGGCTGAGCTCTCTCCCTGGACTTCCACCTCTAGGGACAGCTGTCGCTGTAGGCAGCCGAATGCTTCTTTCTTCACCCTACCCCAAATTAGTTAATATATGGAAAAGGAAGCAGATATAGCTCCAAGAAGGCGGGCTACCCCTCCTGCTGACACTCCAGCAACTCTGCCAGCGCCTGCCTTGTTTGACATAAGTTATGCTCGCTAGGCGCAAAACGCTGTGAAGGGACGAGTGGAGTTCCCCGCGACCACCGCCCAGCTCACGGCGTCCCTGCTAAGGGCCGTGGTGCAGGCAGCAGGGAGCCCGCAGCCCCCTGAGCCCCTCTGGCGGGACTCACTCGGTACTGGTATACGTGACAGTGCCGGGGGGGCACCTGTAGCCTTTGGGGGGGGAGGGTTCACCTGTAGCCCTT